>VWZV01010745.1:514068-536568 GCA_013397155.1 Irena cyanogastra | reverse complement strand
TTAGGTGAGAAGAACATGTGATTTCACATGCTTAATACACCTCTTGGATTTTTGAATAGCACTAAACACAGAAGATGGAAAAGTATGCTAATACTCATACAACAGACCACAAAGATGCTCTATTTCCTTTTGTTTTGCACTATATTCTAGGTTCTGGTATTTATTATAAACAACAAGACAGTGAGATGTGCACATTTATAATAATGTATCGAGCAAAAAACATAGACCCCAAATATGCAGATCCCTCAGTCAGGGAAAGCCACATTACGAAGAATCATCATAGATAAATCTACAGTAATATTGCTGTTTGAATTAAGGTAATTTAATAGCCAATTTAATTTTTTTTTCTGTTTATGAAGCTTTCTTTTTCAGATGATTTCTTCCTATTGCTTTCACAGCAAGTAAGGTTTTTTTTAAACCAGAATGTCGTGTTATTTTTATTTTAATAATACATCTTTGGGGCACATTTGCTTTCCTATGTTAATTTAATATAGGAGCTAAGCTCTCAATTAAAAGCAAATTATTAGGATTTGCAGCTAATCCAGAAGTGAAGCAGAACTCTAGCAGAATTTTACTGTGAGTTAGGCCATATATTTATAGTAAAGAAGCCACTTCTCTCTTGTTAATATGCATATTGAAAGTAGCCTGTTATTGCCATTTATAATTAGGTAGAGATTATTTTCACATTTGTACTTATAATTGCTCCTAGTTATGTGAAATATAGGCTTTCTGTGTATAGTCTGTGTGGGAAAAGGTGAGTTTGTGTGTGGAAGAACAGCTGAAGTACATCAGCTTTAATTCTGCATTTCACAAAAAGACATATCTTTGACCTATTCATTACCCCCAATTTCTCTATTGTCTTTTCAAAAGTATAGATGTATAAAATAGTTTAATTTTCTGCTGGTTCATTTCTTTTCTGTTTTCTGAGGAGAGGAAAAAAGAAATACATAAACAGAAATGCTTTACATAAAGAAGCTCTCCGAAAAGCAAAGTAGATGCTATTTATGTAAAGTCCAGTCTCCCGGAGCTAGGTTTTGCTTACAAATGAGTCCAACACTGAATTTGTTCTGATTGAAATACCTGGCCTTTCTAGTTTTGCAACTTGCATTTTAAACCCAATGTTAAGCTATGATTATAGTAGAAAGCATCAACTGAAAATTCCAGAAGTTAATAAATATTCAGATGCCCTGATTTTATGATCAACCAATTTTTTTTCCAATTACATATTTCTCCAAGAATTTGTGTTGGCTTTGTGAAACTAGAAACTTTTCAGATATGTAAATCAATCTTACTGTTACTGTGCAGTATTCTTTAAATTAAATTACAGTACAGATATCAGATTCTAGTAGTTCTTTTGCTGCAATGAGATAATTTCTGGAGGCAAGACACCTGGCCAGGATAGAGTGGTGATTAATTTTATGTGTTTAGGGTGCAATCATCACTCAGAAAAAGGCTTAGGGTTTGGATGATGGATGACGGGTAAAGTGCAGGCTGATAGGACATGGCCCATGAATCTGTTCTACATCATCAGTTCCTTTGATCACTGGCAGAAGTTCAGAGATACTTCTTTGCATCTGTCCAAAATAAACAAGGCTACTATATACCTTGTGCAAGATCACTTTTAAATACAGGCTTATTTGTGGGGGAGAAAACACCTTTATTTTTTTCAACAATGGCTGAGGGAAATAAAAACAAACACTTTGTCTTGCATTTACATGCACTTTTACAGGCAAAAATACGTTGAGTGTGTGTGCATCCATGTCCATACACACACATATATATATACTTTAATGAAAGGTGATACCATAAAAGCAAATTTTTTCCCTTGCAAACTGATACCTATGTTGACACCATAGAGGGGATTCAGCATAGCTGCTGAAAAACAGTGTTACACAGCCTGTCATGAGAAGAAAGCCCTAAGTTATAGCAATGCTATGCAGCATTTCTTCTTCATTAGTAATGGTGGTGTGGCTACAAATTGTTGGGAATCTTTCTCACTAGTGATAGCAAAAAGAACTGTGTAACCAAAACAGTTTTGATTAATAATTCAGAAGAGTTAAAGGGTGAAGAGATAGAGAGGATTTGTGCCATCCTGCCAAAAAAAATTTTTTTTGTATCTCAATTAACAAAACATAATTTGAAAATTGGAAGCAAATGCTTCTTTATCATATGATTTCTACTTTTCTTTACCCAATGCTGTCCCCTGCAGGGTGTAAGAAATCAGATCACAGAAGTACTCAGAGGCTAAAAAAAATATATATTTTTTTAAATCCAGGAGTAAGAGAGGAATAGCTGAATTAACATTATGTTCTCTATCAGAATTCATTATCAAGCCAGGCTGATTTATGAAAAATCCTTTCAGAAGCTTGACTGGGTGCTGTGATGGGCATTCCTTGAAAATATTCTTTTATATCTCATGGCATATGTGCAAGACTTCTTTCCACAGGTGTTATGAATTCCTAGTGCTCATGTGGATATTCTGTCTGTGGGCAATAAGACGTTAAGCATTTCTTTTATATGTCTCATCAGCTGCACTTGGACAAGAAAATCAAACAGAACACATAAATTATAAAATACCTCTCAATGGACTTTCTTAGTATTTTATAGAATGAGAAGTAAAGGGTATCCAAGACTGCTCTGTATATGTAGAAAATACTAAGCTACTTCTCTGCTTAAAAGACAGGTGACCCTCATAAAAGAATTATAACTTATCTCAAATAGGACATTAAAAAATGTAAAGGGAAGCATAAAGGTGGAGAGCTGATTAGATTTCATTAATAAGATCATCTTTGTACTAGACAAAAACAAAACATGGAGCTTTAAAAAAACCTCTGGGAGCATTTGTTATCACATAGAAATCATACTCACATGATTGTTGGCTCCTTACTCAGCTGGAAAACTGCTTTATCTGACTAAGTGCAAATACTGAAATGTTCATTAGCTCTCTTGAAACACCTTGACTTGTCTTTATTGAGTTGCATTTCATCCATAGCCTTTGCACCTGGGGGCACACAATAAAATTTTCTTCACAAAGGGTTTCTCAAGAGTGGTATGACTGTTCCTTTTCTCCCCAGAGTCTGAACGCATTGCATCATCTTCTATCATATTTACAAGCCTGGGGCCCAGGATGAAGAATTGTTTAGTATCTCCAAACCAAAGCTTGCCACGTAGCAGATCAAATTGTTGTTGCTCTGCCACTGAGCTGACTCAGTACTTGCTTGTTTGATTTAAGGCACAGTTTCACTGTGAAAAGTTATTGTAAAAATGGTATTTTCTTCTGCAGCAGAGCTAGTTCCTACGTGTATGAAGAATTATATGTGCTGACTCAAGTGACAAAACATAAGTATTTACTGCTTCTAGTGTTGCCAGCTCTGCAGAGCAAAAACAGAGGACAGAAAGCAGGTGAGGGTCCATTTAATGTGTATCCATTTATACTCCTTTTCAGAATTCTGTGTGTTTAGTCCTTGCAAATTCAGGGAGAACAACTGCATCCCAGAGCTGTTCACAGGAGTATAATTTGGACTCTACTGCTGGTGAGTAGCCATGGCAAGGAAGCATTTTGGTCTCTCGGATAGTGAGGAATGTGGAAACATCGCAGACAAAAAACCATAATGAAATTGTAATTTGAAACAGAGTAGATCAGTATTTTATAGTCTTCCATACCATATTTTACATATAGTGACCTGCAGAGTTTGTGGCTGCAGTAGATTATTTTGTGGCATTTTGGGTTTGTAAACTTTTCTCTTGGATTAACATCAACTTTTACTATTCAGATGTAGCGGGAAAATATTTCTGCTTTTTTCATTATTTACCACTTCTTTTAGAATAAAGCAGAGTGTCAATTTCTTTGTATTATCCAGCTAGCAATCACTTTTGGAGCTAATTTTTGCCTCAATGTTGTGGTCTGTTAGCCCCCAGAACTGCCCTTCAGTGACTCTGGTCTGTTCCCACTGAGCCATTCTAAGGGTTGGTGAGGGCTTCATCCTTTGGCTGTGTTAGACAGTCAGTATGTGAAGCCATGAAGGGAGTTCATAAGGAATTACTGAGTTCATAAGGCTGAGTGTTGCTTTTAGCACGTTCACAGTGTCTGGCTTTATTGCTTCAGCTTGTCTAATCCAGGGAGAGAAGTTGTCTCTGTTTCAAAGTGACACTGAAGCTGGCATGAGAATGACTTGGACTTGTGTTCCATCAAAAAAGGAAGTGGTTAGAGCAAGCAAAGGAGCAAGAAAATTTTCTTGAATATTTCAACTACTTAAAAGAGAATCTTTAGCCATTGTCTTAAATGCCTAGTGGCTACTGGATGATCAGATTGCCAGCAATGTCTGCTGGTCACTTTTGCAGTCTTTTGCTGTGAAAGCAGATTGTGGGGCTATATTTTAGGTTCAGTAGAACAGAAATCAGTGGAATATGGCAGCTTCTTTGATTAGTCCAATACCTTGCTCTATTTCTTTGAAGCAGTAAAAGTTTAGACAGAATTTATGGTTACTGAATTCTTAAAGATTGTCTTAACCAAAAGACAGTGGCTATCAACAGGCCATGTTGTGGTATTTGAAATAAACACTGGCCCCTCTGCTGAAATGTCTTAGCACTGGGAAAAGGAGTGGCTTCTCTTGGCCACTTTGGAATTTTCTGCCCAAGTAGTCCAAAAAGTTAACTTGTATTGGCCTCAGTTTACATCTGTTGTTCCCCTGGGAACTAGAACTAGGTTCTTCTTTAAGGGAGTACAGTCTTAACCAATGATGAAGCTGACAGCACTTACAACCTTTGGTATATTCTATTCAATTCTAAAGTAAATACCTATAAATTAAAGCAAAACTCACTGTTATAGAGAGAAAAAAGATGAGTAAGATGCAACTACATGAAGCTTATATATGAGAAAAGGGCAACTTACCTCCTAGGTCCCAGCACTTGAAAGCTGATTAACTATGCAGTATAAGATTTACAAAAAATTCTTGGGAAGGGATGGCGGGGAAGCACCCTTGTCTTAGAATAGAAACTGAAAGTTTTAAGGCTTCTCTCTAACATGAGGCTAAACTATAAAATATCAGTTATTCTTTGAACTTGTCTTTTAAATAACCCTTTAGGTATTGTAGCCTGAGCAACAAATATTTTATTGATTTGAGTGTTTGGATGGATTGTGCCTAAATATATTCAGTTAATATTGCTTAGTAATTTTTTCTGAAAATACAGCTATTCTTGTAAGCTCTTGAATCTGGTTTAGCTCAATCAGTAGTTTATCAAAATCTTGTTATGCATTTCCCTGAGAAGGAAGAACACTGCCAACAAGAGCTGTGTGACTGCCAGCACTCACCATTTTGTTCTGCTATGTATCAATTGAAGTCACATCTGTAGGCTGCATTTGCTCCTGAAATGTTTGAACTCATAAGGCAAGATGGAGACTCGAGTGCAAATTCGCTTCCTGATGGTTAATAGCAGTTACATCCAAAGACCTTGAGGAGAATCCCTAATTCCACTAAAGTTTTACCTTCTTCTGGAAACTCTTTTGTTGTGAACAGGCCTGGCTCAAGGGGATAATAGGAACTTGAAATACGAGTATATTTGAGGAATGCACATATACACTACAGACACATAAGCTTGACAATCTTTAGGAGCTGTCTGATAACTTTCTACAAAGCAGCTTGACCCCCTACTGTTATTTTTTTATATTTGTATTTACTTTATCACACAGAAAACCAATCATGTTACTCTGTCATACCAGTTATTTTATAAAAGTAGACAGAGGCATGCAGCAGCTCAGAAGAGCTTAGGGTCTCCTGAAAAGACACAGCACTTTCTTCCCTTGAGGTCTGAAGTTATTGGAGCAACAGAAATGCTTAGATTTTGTTCTCTTAAATCTGAGTAAGAGAATAATAGAACATAATAATAGTAAAATATTCTTGAAAATATCTAGTACCTAAATATGTCCTTGAAAAAATCATCATAATTTTATAATATCACCTACATTAAAAGTTCAACATCATGTTACACAAGAGACGTGACTTGAGAGCATATATCCATTTAAATTGTTGCAAACTTACTCAGTCAATGCAATATAAAATTATCTTCCATGTTGCTGTTGGGATCATTCTGCTGCATTTATTTGGATGTCAAAGTGACAGGCCATTAACCTAGGGGTAAGCTAATTATTTAAGGAACTTTTCTTGTTTTGTACAATGAAGAAGTATTCTTGAAAATACAACACAAACATAGATATCTGTGTCAGATGGTAATGGTCCATTTCTTTTAAATATGAAAACATAATTTTAGCATTCACACAGTCAAGACAGGGGTAATTTAAAATAAAACAAGAACAACCGTCATTAAATGCTTGTGTTTCTGGACTTAGATTGATGCTTAACACATTGATCTTCTCCAATAGAAGCTTTCCATATTCCATCTGTTAGAATCTTTGACCTTTTCTTAACACCATTAAAAGATAAAATGTTAATCTACTGAAAAAAGATGCATGACCTTTTAAAAGTGAACTGTACCACTTTACGGTCTGCCATCATTAAAGAACTTTATGCTCAGGAGCCACGCATTATGTGTATCATAGCAATATAATTGTTTAGAATAATGTAATTGTTCAACCAAGAAGATATATACCACACATAACATAAATTAGAACTAGAACTATGTGAACTTTGAAAACCCAATCAAAATAACATGTCAGATCGAGTCTTACTTTCAGTTTTAATCAGCCTCAACCTCAAATTTATTTTTTATTAATATGCTACAATGCATGCCTAGAAGACACCTTTTTAACAAAGAAGAAGAGAGGTACTTTGGGACAAATGAAACCACGTCATTGGCAAAGGAAAATGTTTATCTTCCTTTGTTTAAAATCACCTTTACTTATTTTTTCAGTATAAGGAAATAACTGGAGAATAAATATTTTATATTTCATAAAGAATTTCAATAGCAAGGAAAATTATGAAAATGGACTTGTTTTTACTAAATCTGAATTATCTTAAACTTGAATTCTTAAAAGCAGTGGCCACAATTCAGAAGAGTGCTGAAACCTGGTTTAAATCCAGTTCAGTATCAGTAAATAATTTTGAATACAGGCTAATTTGACTTCAAATTAAGAATTAAAAGAGAATGAAAAAACTGAATGCATTATATAGGCTCAGATAACCTAATCTTATCTTCTCGTAAAGTGTTAAGTTTTAGCTTAAACCCATCAAATTGTTTTGAGGGCATAGCTATATAGTAGTGTGTATACTCAATAACTACTTAACAGAGGATAATAGAAAGTTCAAGTAGCTTCTGCATTTGAATATGATGTTCTACTAATACCTTTTATTATATAGGTAAAAAAGCTTTTCTATAGATGAAGGCTCATATTCTTCTATTTTAACCTAAATTCTGTTCAAGTCCCTAACTTGTTCCATTTTCCACAGTAAAACCAGTGAGCTTAGACTGGATAATTTGGGGTTGGAATATCCTCTGTGCATGTTTTTCCAGTGGAATTTACTCCTTAAGGTAAGTGGCTGCATGCAAAATAGAGATGCAAGTGTTCTAATATAACATAAATTTAGGTCTCAATATTAATATTATTTGATTGTATTAACTTATTATGTTTAGCAATGTCACTGCAGTGGGGGCTCTTACACAGCCCTGATGCAATGGGTGCATTTAAATTAGTAATTTAAGGGACAGACGTGATTCTTTTTCCTTTGTGAAAAAAGGAAAGCTGATTCCTACCTCATGAAACTGAAGCTGAAGTCATTTGCTGAATTACCATCTTGGGTAGTAATGACTACACACAGTCCTGCAGGATTTAGCTCTCCACAAATGTATTGCATGCCTAGGAATGGAAACTGGCTTGAACTTCATGGACTTTGATCATCTGCATAATAATGCAGAGAGTAAAGGAGAAATCACAGGCCTTGCTAAGAGTTTTTGGCAAGTTGAAAGACAGCCGCTTCCAGTGAAAAGTTCATATTCTGTTTTCTAATTGCCTTGATGCACTAGCCCTGTCCATTTATGTATTGTTTCTGTTAAATAAGCAACACCCCATTTTGTACAGGCCAAGCATTTCATCTTTGAAGTTAGCAGTCACTTTTTTTGTCAAGCTCTTCCATTGTTTAGACCTGCTTCCCAGTCCCAGCCCCAGTTTATCACACCGCAAATTTCCTCTCACATATTCTTCCCTCTAGGTCATTGATAGTGAAAGCAAGCAATATGTTTCCTGGTGTTCAACCATGTGGCACTTCACTAGTCACATAACACACTAGATAAGGAGATGACAGTCTGTGCTGCTCTGAATAGCATATGTGCATGCCATCTGAAAGCCAGGAGCCCGAGGACGTGGCTACAGCCAACAGAGGGAGTCAATGGCAGCAAAGCACTGGCCGTTCAGCCCCTGCTATGGAGAGAAGAAAAATGGACAGCTTTGCCTTTATGGTTAAAGGGAAGATTTCAGTCTGTTTCTCGTTAGTCCCTAGGCATCGTTTGGAGGCCATGTGCTCGTCTTCTCTCAAGCTAGAGGTTGCCTACGTGACACAAGTGTGGTCGCAGCTCAGCAGGAGGTGGTGCCTCATTAGAATGTCAGCTGTTTGGATAAAAGTTTGGCCCTTTTAACAATTTTGATGTGTACAAGGAAGATCTGATCGATAGGATTTGCCTTTTTGTCTATTAAGTATACCTATCAACTAACATAAAGAAGCTATAACTGCTATCTAGTTAGAATTACAAAATAAAGTCTAGTTTGTGGGGAATACCTGCTTGCTCCATCTTTTACAGTATAGTAGTATGTTTAACATCTCTTCTGCCTACTCATAACTTGGTACCCAACATAGCTAAAATTATGTAGATCTCATCAACAAAAGTGGCATTCCCTTCAGACTAAAAAAGTCCTAGATCTCATCACTGGTGAATATAATAAAGGGAAAGAGTATTTTCTCTTTGACAGAAGCAAGCTGTCACAGTAATAGTGAAATGAGACACAGAAGAAAAAAAAAATTCAAAATATTCTTAGACATATTCAGGCAACATGTAAATAGAATAATAAATCTGGCAAGAAAGATCTGTTTATTTTTCGCACAAAAGGGCTAAGAAGTTGTTTGGGTTTTGTTTTTTTTCATTTTAAAGCATGAATTTCTTTTTCTTCCACCTGAAGTCTGCACAGTATTCCACAGAGCAGCTGTCCACAGCAAGAAACTCATCATTCACTCTCTGATCAGCACATACAGTAAGTGACATGAAACTCTGCTTAATTCTCTTGTGTTTTCATGAAATAATTTCTTCACCAACTAAAGAAATCTGCTGTTTACCATAATCTCAATTTAACACCTTCTCTCAGTGTTCAAAAGTAACTGTCTGCATTTGAATGGGGTTTGCAAAGCAGAAGTAACTGCCAGGGAAAACTAAACAAGTCTTGTCTCTTCCTTGAAAGTTAAAAAAGGCTTTAGGTTTTTTTATCACAGTGACAGGTTACATGGTAAATAAAGTTTGAGATCTTTGCTTTGGCCATTTAATACAAGAGTTGGTTAGAAGTGAACAAAGCTGAAGGGCACAGAACTTGAACTAAGCCCAAGTCACACATTAAGTGGGTTGTTCTAGACAAGTGGCACATGCCCACAGTAACCCTGGGGGGTGGGTGCGGTGGGTCTCACAGAGGAAGCCCCTTCAAACTGGGAGCTTTCAGTTACCGAGCACTATGGAAAATAGGCCTTGGGAGACATTCCACTCCCCAAAAGCTAATTTGTTTGGTTTGTGTAAGGTAGAAAGCGGCTGGGAGGATCTCAGCCCCATCGAAGCTGGGAAGGGTCCCACCTTGCCTCGCATTACCATGCACAGCGGAGGATCGCTTAAAAAAGCTTTCCTCATCCGCATTGGAATCAGATACAATATCTTTTAATCAGCAATCAAAACAAAGGCCCTGTTAGTATTGCGAGATTAGCTAGATTTCTGCAGATCTGCCTTGAAGTTAATGAAATTGCATCCAAAGGAGACATGAGATATGAAATGTTCTGCAGGAGTTCAAAGCCTGCGACTGCAGCTGCACTCCCCAGCAGCCTGTACAAGCCCTGCAAGCACTTACCTGAGAACCTGTTCTTGAGGAAAACCTCTGCTGCACCTCTCTTCCCCTGACTCATGTGGTGTGAGGAAACTGACGTTTCAAAATTTAGAAATACAGTGCACAATGGTTTCATGTCATAGCTGGATTGAACTAAGAAAAAGCATTGTGTTGGAGGGTAGGAACCTCTTTTTGTCTTTTGTGTTTATATCACTGTGTTGATTTACTGCAGGTAAAAAAATGGTAATGTAAAATCCTTGTGTAATTTTTCTGAAACAGGATGAGTTTTCACATGATGTCAGTAGCATTGTACTGCTAACTGCAAAATGCTTAGAGGAAACTAAACTAAGTTGAGGGAATTAATATTCCATCAAAGAGTCGGTACTTGGCTCAATAAGATATTTTTAGCGTTTTTGGATTTTGATATATGTGTCTTTTTTTCCCAAGAGAACAGGAAAACTACTTCTCTTCTCACCACTTCTTTCATGTTGGGTTGTTTATGGCAGACCATTGCATTAGGTCATGTAGCATTTGATCCTCTGGAAAATGAACAATGTTTTGAATCATCCATATATTTCATTTGCTGCTCTCTTTGGTCAGGTGAATGTAATTTTCCTGCCAGTACCCAGGTATGTACCAGGGTTAAAAGCCTTAACATAAGCCAGGTATGTACCTAATCAGAATACTCTTGCCTGGTAGAGCTTTCGATGCTAGAAATAATGTTTTTAAAGCATATTGACATATGCATTAAATGAAAAACACACATAGTATTGAAGTGCTCTATTTCCCTAGAAAAGGAAGAGAATAAGTCTTAATTTTCCTTTAGGGCAAAGCTTTAATAGAATTGCTGCTGGTTCATAGTCTTCCAGTTATTGTTTAAACCCCATAAGATACTTAAGGCTTTGAGTGTTTATACCAAGAAAAGAAAAATATGAATTCATTCTCGAGCTCAGATTTGGAGCTAATAAAGTTATTCTGATTTCTATTACATTTCTTGCCCACCAGCGTTACCCTCTTGCTATTATTTAACTGAACAGTTTTAGTGTCTTGGGTGCCTTGTACCTTATGCAAGTTGGGAAGGAAAATCAAAGGTCACAAGGAACATGGAAAAAGGTAATTAAATAATTGTGACAAAGAAAACAGAAATAAAAAAAGGGAACAGAGGATACAACCAGAAGCTATCAAAGTGGTTCTCTGCCAATGTTTTTAGTGTCATCATTTAGGTGTGTCTATGTGGTTGAGGGATTTTCCTCAGTAGTCTGCTTGTTTTGTTGGTTTTACAGTTTTTGGGGAGATGAATTTTTCTCAGATTCTCCCTTTTCCCTCCAAGATGGACACAATTTATCATGTTGCCATTATCCATCCCCAGTGATTCAAGGACTTCTGTGTTTTCTTAGCAAGATAGCCAACTTCTCACGTTATATTATATGTACTTGGAATTAAATCTCTTCCCCTCTCTCATGGCTACCAGGCATTATGTTTAAAAGTGGGATGTTCAGCAGCTGAAATTTCAGTCCTACAGTGCCCAGTACATAAAAGTTGCAATATCCCAGGGCCTGAGTGGAATCCCACTCTGTCAGGATTATTTTGCTATGTCATGAAATATGCAAGGACATGCCAAGCTGGGCAGAAGAGAGAAAAGCATGTAGCCATTTTAGCAGCTTCTGTCTCCACCCTGACTGAATTGGAAATTAATGTGAATTTTGTGATAAAATAATACTTATAATAACACTTAAAATAACACTTATAATTTGCAATGTGGCCAAATATGGGTGTATGGTATGGGTGAATAAATAGAAAATTGATTGCACCTTTAACTCTGCAAATCTTAGAGCGCTCTCAAGTTTGGCAGATGGGTATTTTTATCTACAGTTCTCATCTGCTGCAAAACATCTGGACTTTAGAGGGTCAGACTTTTAGACAGCCTGAGTGTACAACAGATACTACAGACTCTTTCTAGCTACCCAGTTCGAAAACAAAAGTGTATCGGCCTTCTGAAACAGTCTGCAAATCTGTCTTTAAAACAAAATGGGGGTTTTTCGGTGGCTGAAATTAGTATCAGTGCTTTTGTGCATTTGTTCTTGTGTTTAAGAATTCAGTGAAAGGTGCAATTTTTTCTAGTGCCTTTGCTTATTAGGCTTTAGATAAATTGTGGTAATGTTTGGGCTCCGTATTTGATTTCTAAGTTTTGAACATGAGGTTATGCACATCCATAGCTTGTAAGAGCCAGACTGGCAGCAGAGGGGTTGATGTCCTCTGTGGAGCAGGTACAGCATGTTGCCTTTTTACCTTATCAATGCACTGCAGTCTCAACACACTCCCAACGTGGAGAGTCCCAGTTTGCTTCCCACATCCTCCTGTCCTTCTAAACTCACTGTTATAGAGAGAGGCTGGGTTGGGCTGGACTGGTCAGGGCAATCTGGGTTCCCATTAGTTCTAGCTGGTGATCGAGGGGGCAAATCTGCAAAATAAGCAAAGTAACTCATTGATTTAGACAAATAACATTTTGTCTTGGGCACATGCAAGGTCCAATGAATCTCCTGCTAACAAACCTGCCTCATTCTCAGCTTCATTGAAAAATGCAGTGAAATCAGGCTTTAATTAGGGGAATGAGACATTATGGTGTGTATTTCCAGGTCTGAAATGAAAGTCTATTTTTTAAAGAAGAAAATTAAATGCTATTTCAATTTTATTGTGCTGACCCTTTAGGTCTGTACTGAGCTCCTGTCACCTACCAGCGTGCTCGCCAGGCAGTCTGTACAAATATTATTATTACTTAAATAGAGTCTGAATCACTACCTTGTGTTTTCACTTTGTAGTGAAGTGATTTAAATATAGTTTTCTTATGTTGGGATCCTTTGACAAATGCATAAATAGTTAGCGCATTGTTAGCAACGGTGAAAAGGAAATGGATGCCTGGCAGGAGGAAGGGCAAATAATTTTCTCATGCTTGCTGTGCTCTTTCTGTAGTGTAAATCAACTCTTCTCCTCTGAAAGTAAAAACTTATTCCAAGATGTCAACAAAAGTAAGGTAATTAGGAAAGGAAATGTAATTCCTCTCTGCTGCTCCTCCCTCACACACATTAGTAAATGAAAGCTATTTAAAGACACAACCTGGCATAGACTAATTGGAGATGAGTCATTTGGGACCTGATCCTGGAAATGCTTACTCAAATGAGTAGCCCTTTGATTGTTTGCCGGGGTCAGTGTGGAGTGCGTGTGCATGCTGCAGGATCAGGGAGGAGAAGGGTCAGTCCTGCAGGGTCCTGAGCTCTCTCGGACCCACAGGCTCCTGAGCTGGCCAGCTGGCCCCAGTGGCAAGAGGCCTCTGCTTGGAGTTAACTGTTCTATTGGATCACAGCCAGTCTGGTCAGTGTCTCCCAGGACTAAACTCTGAATGTTTAACTTAAAATAGAATAGGAATATTACAAGGCTACTTTGATTAATTAATCTCATTTGGAACAAAAGAAGCAACTAGAAAACTGAAACACGCCACAAAATTTTCCCACATCCACTTCTGCTTCTGGTTCATGTCTGTCATAAAATTAACTACTGTAATATGCTTTTTCCACAATTTGGTTCTCAAATACTTTGCTGCAAAGGAAGCTGTAAAGCTCAAAAGCGTATTTTTTCTTAGTGTTAGCAATTAATATGCCACTAGTCTTTGCATAAATAACTTGTCTATTTTAAAGCAACTCAAATGGGCTATTTCATTTTATATGACTGTTAATTAAGATGTTGATTAGCCCTGCTATTGAAGCATTGAAACCCTTTCTAAAAGAAATGGCCACTGTTTCAATTTTGTTTTAATTAGTTGGACTTTGAGGTTATTTACTACTGTGTCAGCTATCAAAGTAAAGCTATTTAATTTGATGTTCAGTCCAAGACAGGTAGCACACAGAATTCCACATTTGCCTGTAACCACTGCCGTTAACAGCAGTATGATTTAAGGTCATTTAAGAGTCATCAACCTCACAGATGGTAAAATGCGAAGTATCTAAAAGGGAAAATAACAATTGTTGTCTTGTCAAATAAAATCCGAACATTGTATTTTTTGTGAACACCCACTAGCTTCCAGCAATTTTATACAGAATGTGTTTCCCTTTGGGCGGAGAGTGTTAGGTCTTCCCTTTTATGTATCCTTCCATTGAGACATGCTAACCCCCTCGGGAGGTGAAACCCACCCAGATATTTGTGATTTTAAAACTTCATTTGCGTCACTTGCAACAGAGATGGATCATTATTCTGGATAAAATCACATCCTGCACAGTGAAAATAACAGGCAACATTTGACCTGAAAAGGGAAAGAGGAAAAAAAAACCCCAACAACTTTAAAGTGTTAAAAGAAACAGACAGTGTTGAAGCTGCTTCAGGAAACAAATTCTCCCTGTAATGCAGTGTAATTACGATCTTTTCTAAGCTAAGTATAGTACCCTAGAGATTACTATAAGTAACTTATAATAGAATTTTTATTAGTGCTAGTAATTTTTTATGATAATTAGTGTAATCTGCAGCCAATAAAATCAGAAGATATATAGTTATCTCTTTTACACCAGAAAACTAATCTTCAGACAGCTGAAGCATTAAAAAAATATATTATTTTATTACTGTTATACACCTTTATGTTCTTATTATTTGGTGTTTTTTTAATAGCTCTTTCCATTTAATGGTGAAAAATGTGAGGCATACTCAAGAGCCAGTATAAACCAGCCAGCTTGGGGTAAGCATCTGGCATTTTGTTTCCTTGGCAATCTTTATTCCATCTGATCTGAAACCTCATCCTTTCTGGAAGTTAGTGAGTTTTAAGTATTTCTTCTAGATGATGAGTGGCCCTTGCACAAGCCCTGTCCTCACAGTGAGATTTTGCCTTTTCTTATTGACTGGAGGGTGAGCCCTGGCTGTGCACATGGTCTGTGTATCTTGGGCACTCTCGTGCTGCTCCACAGAAAGAACATTTTGACTGAATGGATCAGTTACTGCTGCTAAACCAGTGGCTTTGCTGGAAATACAAAGAAAGAGAACAGTTCCAGATAAACCTAGGGAAGGACTAACTGCAATTCTCTATTAGTGTTCCAAATCATACTTTCAGTTTTTAGTTTGCTTCTCTGTCAGAACCCTCCAAGCTGTGTGGATGAGATGGAACTCTCACATAGATTGTCAAAGCTGGCATCATACATGTCTAGAATTTCTTAGGCTTGGACTTCACTCAAGGCTGTTCAAATAGATATAAAGGCTATGAAGAGAGACTGATGTCTTCCACTCAGAGAATGGTATAAATTCTTCTGGACCTTTTGGAAATTATTCCTGCAGAAGGAGATCGGAGGACTGTTGCATTCTCCTGGGCTTTTTAGACTTGGTTTGTCTGAAATTAATAAAGAGAAGGGGAAAAGAAAAGGGGGAAAAGTTATGGTCTTACTCCTTAGACGTGCTGAGATTAGTTTTTCCAGCAACTGTACAGATATTCATAATCTGCGTTCATAAACTTCTATGCCTTGATGAGCAGTGACTCAGTGTTGACAGTTGACATATTATCTCCAGCATGTGACTTAGAGTCTGTTGAGATGCACAAGGTAGAGCAAGCTCCACAGAAGTTTGTCCACATTCTGCAAATATGGGAGGACATCAATGCTTGCAGTTACCTGTGATCCATATTTTGAGAGTTCTCCAGTGATCATAACTAATGCAGCGTGTATTAAGCTGGCTAATGTTTAAGTGTGTAGTTCATAGACCTCTTTAGCCAGTCCATGAACATAAACATGTTCATCTAAAGACAAAGACATTGGTTAGGTCCCTAATGAAGGCGTTCTATTGATGTTTCCTAGATGTGTTGTCAGTACATTTTGTGTGGAAATAAGATAACTGGTTGTTAAATAGGCAGTTGTTTCCTTCATGTCCAGGAAGCCCTCACTTTGTGATTAAAATGGCCAGTCTTTCTTACCTTGCCTCTGTTTTCCCCCACTGGTCTTTGGCAAAGGTAGCACTGCACAGACCTTCAGCCTTCAGGTGGATTCCAGAGCTGCTCAGCCAGGAAGCATGCAGGCTGTGAAATGGCACCCTGGCAGTGGATAAAGCATCAAGTTTCCATGCTGGTTCTGCTGGATTCCTGTGTGCCAGCACTTAGAGACTGTTGACCGTGAGGTTTCTCTGACACTCCTGTGAACCCTCACAGGGACAGATGGATTTGCTCTTGAATGGCTCCATTCTTTTCTCTTTATGAATAGAGCAGGCAATGGTTAATTTGCCCTGACTGCTGTCATGCACCACAGGCTTCTGCTTTGTCACCCCTCCTGCTGACCATGGCCTCAAGGGCAGGAGGTCTCATATTCTGAAAAGTGTGTACTTACTGTACGTGTCCAGCTTGTCTTTTGGGAGGGGGAGTGCTGCAGCTGAGTGCAGATGGTGCTCTTCCCCTTGCTGTGCTTCAACCTGAGACCTAAATAAGAGGTTTCCAGCAAGCTGACTTGATAGAAGCAACTGATGGGAGTTAGAGAAAGGAAATTCCTTCCCCGTGCACTGAGGAATCTTACCAAAAGCCATGTTAGCAAAAGTGATCACCCAGGGGTTCTGCAGTGTTTTGAATTCATATGGGGGACATTATAAAATTATTCATGGGTTTATTAACTTTTAAGCTGAATTACTGAAATGCATTGTACCAAAGGCTGAAGAATACCTGGAAACTCTGATGACAAAGCAGTTTGTTTCTCATGGGGTCTCTTCAGAGTATGCCTTCCTTGTAGCCTCAAAGTTCTCAAATTGCGCAATAGCTGCCTAAGCATTTCCAAGTACAAGTAAAAATGAAGTTTTCAGCCATCAGCCCAAATAACACAGCCTTGCTTCTTCCATTTCTGCAGATTGGGCCAACTGGTGTTCTTCATTTGTTATTATAAAGGTCTCTCTTCTTTTACTGCCCTCAAAAATCACTGTGTGTTCTTCCTCCAACTTGCTGACCTTTGACTTACATAGCAGAACTGTTTTCCAGGATTAGTTTCTAAGGGTTGATAGGGCTGAAGGATTTTAGGCAAAAAGGGTTATATTTTCAGCTTTAGAGTCCGTGAATACCTTATTAGCAGACAATGGATTGTGTGTTAATTTGTCGAGAGGTTAGAACAGATGCATAGCATCCTCCCAGATAAATAAAGCTTAATTTGTAATTTTCACTACAGGCAGATCAATCTGTGTAATTTAAGTGACTGAACTTTTATAGTTGGTGTGCAAGGAAAATACCTTTTATTTAGAATAGCAGCAGTAAATTGGTAGTGTAATTTGTGCTGCGAAAATTGGTCACTGTATTCAATTGTGCATAAAAACTCACAGTCTTTTGAACAGGGCCCACAAGTTGTACCCTAAAAAATACAAATAATTTTTAAAAATCCAAACATTCAAATCTTTGAAGACACTTCTTTCTGTGACTGGTGTTAAACTTCAGGTGTTGTTTTCCTTGCTTTTCAAGGAATTTGGCATGTGCCACAAAATCACATCTGGTAAAGGTTTAACTGAAAAATTACTCATTTCTAAATTCAAATCTTAATTTTTCCAGTTAAAATGTGTATCCTGTGACTCATGATGTTCATCCATTCTACCACCAGGTAGGTAAAAAATCATGCTGCTTGCCTCTCAAGATGAATATCAGACAAATTCACTGTGCTATGCACACCACTGCCTAGAAACTATAACACAAGTGATAAATGCCAGAAAGTTGGCAGCAGGAGCAGGCTCTTCAAATAAAATTTATACTAAAAAAATGTAAGATTCGTGACATCATTGTCAAAAATGTGAAATCTCTATTCTCTCTGGAAATACACTGGTAAGCAGACCCTGAGAAGAAGAAAAAAATCAGCAACCTAAAGCAGAGTATGTGGCCTCAGCCAAGAAATCCAGGTCACATCTGACACCCATTGAAATCCACACTCATGAATCCAGTGGACTTTAGGTTGGATTCCTAATCACCAGAAAAATGGTTTAATTCAATGTGTCATCTCCAGGAAAGGATGAGAAGACATCTGAGATGGAAACAGAGACAAAGGACTGTTCCCTTAGGTAACATCAGATACAGGAGAAGCTCCTCTGTGCTGCACTGGAGTCCAGCAGGTCATACCAGTTCCCTTGGCCTCACTAGTAAACACCTGAAAGGTAATGCAGTTTTGATGACTATAATTTCAGTGCTGAAAGCAACCAATATAAACCACTATAAATTAATTGATCTTAGCATTAAATTTGATCTAACCCAACTGTATTTTGATTTTAAAGAGTTAAATGCAGTCAGAACCTCCAGATGTTCTCTGAAACAGAAAATTCAGTGAGGGAAGTGTTTTCTTTTTCACATGACTGTCAATGTTTTTATTTGCCAGTTAGAGAAATGTAAAAAAATATGTATTTCTGCAAAATGAAATATTTTCAGTTTGGGCTTTGCCCCTTCTCTTTCCCCTGTTCCCATTCTGCACTTTTGGAACAGACAAAAGACAAAACACATTTTTTCTTCATGGTATTTCTTTCTTTTGTTCAGCTTTTTTTCCATCTTCCCTGCAATATCCTCAAAACATTAATGGAATATTTTTGCAGTGGGGCTTTTTCCAGAAAAAAAAAAAGTCAAAGAATTCTAAAAATAAAGAGTTCTATTACTATTTCTGATGTTAGAAACTGAGCTAATTTGTCAAATAGGATTCAGTATAAGGTTATGGTTTCAGGACAATGGAGAAATTATCAATGGAATAATGGATGGCAAACAAGAAGTCTTGCATGTGTGCTTTTCTCCTGAGTGGTTTCCAGATTTCACAGACTGAGTGTAACACTGTGTTTCTGTCTTGTAGAAGGAAAGACTAGCTCGAGGCTACAGCCGAGCTCCTTATGAACAGAAAGAGGAAGGCTGCTCCCGTAATGGCGTGTGAAATACTGACCTTCTAGAATAGCCATTTTAAGTAGCTTTTGGGTTTTGTTCAGCTGCGGCAAGGAAAGTCTAATTGTGCTGCCCAGTTCTGTTTGAACAAGTTGTGCACTTCACTGGAGGAATGTACGGAGTGTGTTGAAAGCACAGATACGGAAGTGTGGCCAGGAATGTGATAGAGTGGATATAAAATGAGTGAAGACAAGTGTCCTCGTGCTGGCTGGGTGGTGACGTGCATTATCTCGCTGTTATCAGGAGATAGATGTTTGCATTCCCATGGGTCAGTGCAAGTTGTGACAGTTTCAACTTCCAACTTTTTCTTATGGAAAGAACATCACGAGGCAAAGAACATGAAAAGTCCTCTGCTTGCTTGCACCTCCAGATGTGATCTTACACTCCTGAATGCTCTCTAGAGGACTTAGGGTGCAGTGTGAAAGTATGACAATTGTTTTATCAATGGTCCTTTGCTTCTATTTATAGCAACAAAGTTGATTAAAAGGTTTTATTTCACTCCTCCTTTTTCTACTCATTAAATATCTTTGATAGTGGGACATTTTCAAGAGGGAACGAGATATATAGAGATTTTTTTATATATACTTCCATTTAAAAAAAATTGTTAGATGGGGTTCTGAGCAGTAAGGTTTTGATCCACACATTGAATGCTGCATCTCTAGAAAGACACTGCTCTCCTGGAATGGCAAATAGCTCAAAACCTGGAACTTTCCACCTCAGCCCAACAATTTAAAGGTAGTTATTTTTGCAAGACCACTTAACAGGCTTTGTTATCATTCCAGTGTGAAACAAAAACAAACAGCAGAACTTCTCAGCAGGTTTTGCAAAATGCAGTTAAGTAGTTGTCATTGTTTCTGATCTGCTAACCAATTATTAGAATTAATTAAAGGATCCCTTTAGATCTGTTCCTCAGATCCATAACAGTCAACAGGAAGGGGAATGTGTGGCATAGAATCTTGACTCCTGTGTTTACTGCATGTTATATCTGTTCCTGCGTGTGTGAATATACCATCTGATAAGGTGAAACACCCTGTATATACTAGTAATTAGTAATTAGTCATAATTTCATGTAATTATTACAGCAATTCCTGTGGTAGCTATCATGTGTCCCAGACACCTGTACTTCATGAAGCCAAATTTGTAATTTTCAGCCCACTGAAGTATGTTACATACTTCTGCTTTATCCCAGCCTTTTTGAGCTCTGTTGTACCTGTTTGCTCTGCAAAGGCAGTAAGAAAAGTAATGAATTTCCAAAGCTAATATCTGTCCTAGTAAATTATTTATGTTGCAACTTTTTTAGTTTTTGGTAAAGTGTCAAATGTTCTGGTGTTTCTATCTTTGGGTTGTTTGGTTTTGTTTTTTTTTCTCTAACCGTACCCTTCCCTGTGTTAGCCTGTAAATACAGTGCTCGAGTCAGGTGGGCTGAGGGCAGCTTTGCTGTAAGGTTTCTCACACACCTGTGTTAAAGTTTTAGCAATCAGCACCCAATCTGATTTTTTCAGTCTGGAGTATCTTCTAAGATGGGAGGGAATTGTTTCTTGTGCCAATCTAATCTGCAGGATTGCTTTGTCGTGCAAATGAAGGGAGAATGCAATACACTTATTTTCACTTACAGCTAGAATCAAATATGAACTCCAATCTGAAAATGAAACTGAGGTGCCTGGGGGCTAAGGGTTTCTTGGTGGGTTTCCTGTTTCTTAAGAAAGTCTGGTTTAAAGGGGAAAAAAAAAGTGAAAAATGAGCAGACTTGGTTAGAAATTTTTTAAAAGCAGAAAACTCCAGAATGGGGAAAGCAGCACAGAAATGTAGCCAAAATTAACTTTGTGGGTTTTTTGAATCCCTTAAAGTTTCAGGCTTAGAATTAGCAACCTGTAGCCCAACAGTTTCACTATAAGAAGTGACTGTCATTTATTTATGTGTACTGATAGCATCATCTCTTCATGCACTGGCAACTGGGACTTGAATTTCTTTTGATATATTTAGCCTAAAGAGTCTTAGATGAAATAAACATAATCCAAATGGCTTTAAACTAATTCTCATATAAAACAAGATTTGCAAAATATGCACTTAAAGGTAATGTAAGCATTTTACTTCGTTTTAAAAATGCAATGAATCTTTGCAGCCATAAAAGGCTCTATGGCAATACTCTGTACACCAAATGTTTGGATACTCCAGTACAATTGTAA
Source organism: Irena cyanogastra (assembly GCA_013397155.1). Taxonomy (NCBI): domain Eukaryota; kingdom Metazoa; phylum Chordata; class Aves; order Passeriformes; family Irenidae; genus Irena; species Irena cyanogastra. The sequence goes on along the minus strand of VWZV01010745.1, from coordinate 515,465 downwards.
AATGCAGGATTTACCCAGTGAAAGCAGTACAGGTATTTGACAGCCATGCCAATGAGCAAATGAGTGAACCTTGAAAAAAATGTTGTTTTTTTCAGTTCACTGTATACTCCCAGATTGCTTTTCACACCTCAGTATTTATTGAAGTCCAACATAATTTTTTCCTGTGAAAAAATTAATATTTACCCACGCTTCTTTTACTGTGATATTTGAAATAATACAACATTGTTACTTGCTGTGCTTAGAGCAGGAAATAACTATGACAACTCCAATACCATGGCTTGATTAATATTGGATTCTTAATAACAATCTCTGCACATAGATTTTTGGTAGCAAGATGAGTCATTTGTGCAGACAGTTGATTCCAAGTGAGCCAATGACTCCATGGCAACTCGGAGAGCAGCATCTGCAGAGGAAGGAGCTGGAGTTGTGTCCTTACATGCACACAGGGCTTTGAGGCTTTGAAGATCTTTAGTGGGGCTCTCTGTGCTGTTTGTCTGGAGCACTGTGCTGCACTCCAGGCCAGGCCTGGCACAGCCAGAGCCTCACACACAACTTCAAAATAACATGAGCAAACTACTTCTGAAAGGTACAATATGTGTTAAATTAACAGGTATGAACAATCTGCAGAAACTGGAATCAAAAGGCTGCTTTCCTTTGGCACACCTACTTTGGATGTCAGAATCCCAAAGGTGACGGCTGGTGGTGAAATTGAAGGAAAGATGCTGTTGAGACCTCAGTGGGATTTCTGCTTAAATGAGGATTGCAGATTTTGGCCCCTATTCAGTAAAAACGTGTTTCCCCTCCACAGTGCAGGAGAGCAGAGATGAGTGTGACAGAGCTTGCTTTACTGCAGAAAGCAGCTAAGAGTAGTTCACATCACTTCCTCATGCAACAGGTCAGTTTTGGACACACAGGGCCTCCCCAGTTCATCAAGATCTTAAAGAGGGCATCAAAACTGTGCGTTTTGCACGGATATGAAAAATCACATGACGTTGAGGTTTTGCTTTGTCTCCAAGTGGCACACTCCAGCACTCTCAGCCCTAGTGCCCGCTCCTGCCAGCATCCTGTGGCATGCTGTGCACTCAGGGTGGTAAGGGGAGGGGCAGAAAGAAGTTTATTGCAGTGGCTATTTATTTCTTTGAACATAGAGACAAAAAGTCAGATGCAATCTTCAACAGCTTATCTTTATGGTTTGCATTTTATTGAACCCTATTTTACTAATTCCTCCTGATTCCACATTGGCCATTAGGCATAATGTGTTCTCTATTGGAGCACTATTTAATAGGATGCTAATTGATGGCTATCACAGCATAAGAATCAGGGGCCAGTCAGTATTTCAGACACTGGAAATCCTAAAGCAATGGCCCATCACTAATGGCAGCGTGCTAGAATTATGA
>VWZV01010745.1:509068-511568 GCA_013397155.1 Irena cyanogastra | reverse complement strand
TTTGGCCTAATAGCTCTTAGTTTGATTGCTAGAAGTAGGAAATCAATGCAGGGTGAAAGGAAGAAACATTTTTAATAACTTACACTCCAGATATGAGATCCCCAAGTTATTACAAATTATAAGGTTAAGACCTCTTGAAAGAATCCTAGCTAGTTAAATATTTAAAACTCCTGGGTGAGAACACATGCACTAATGAGCTTCAGGCTACTAAATACCAGAATCTAGGGGGAGACATCTTGTTTTATATTAGAAAGTATTAGTGAGTATAAACTGGCCATAAGAAGTGTTTAATTAGGAATTATATTGATATGGGGAAAGCAGAGAGAGAAACAGATTACTAAATCTAGTGTTCATCACTGTTAAAAGCTGGATTTGTCTGTGCAGGAGGAGAAACAAATGAAAGCAGCCCTGTATCAAATCAGAGGAGACCCTCCCAACATCCTTCTCCACGGCCTTGGGGAGTTGCTGGATACCTCAGACTGAATGTGGATGGATCTTCCTACTGAGAATTCCTTTTCACATCCATCAGGTAGCAAGTTGCCTTAGACTTTTGGTCACTATTGCAAATTTAATAATTGTCGTTTGGTGAAAACTGTGATGCAAATGCCAGACCAATACATGTCTTGCAATTTTCTAACCCCAAACAAGAAGAGAAAGAATGTCATAAATCTCTTTCCTTGTCATCTTTTAATTTGGAATTTTAAGATTGTAAGAAACCTGTTAATTGTACCTGGCCATGGTAAGTTTGCTCTCTTAAGAAGAATAGAAATGTTGCAGTTCAGATGGTAAGTGAGGAAGGAGACAGGGTTGACAGTAAAAACTGGCATGACATGATTAAGCACCAGATAATATTAAGTCTTGTCACACAAATATTGTGGGAGAAGGCTTGCTGCATTGTGTGCACACGTATGTATTTTATGTAAAATAGCCTCGGTCTGTCTCCTCTCTGAAACAGGGAGTGTGAGTGGGTAAACAGCTCATAGCAACAGATGAAAGGCTGGCAAAGTTCAGACTCCCAGTTCAAAGGTTTCAGCAGTATGTGAAATGACAATCTCAGGTTATTTGTGTTTCCAAGCTCCTGTGTATTTGAATTGTTTGCTCATCTATGGAGGCTCGCCATTATCTTATTCCTGGTTGTGTTCATCAGCTGAGTGAGCTGCCTGGCTGTAGACATATCTCATAAGAAAACTTAGTGAAGCCTCATAGCACCCTGCCTCTTCCACCAAGAAGATCATAAATACTTTGTTTTAATTGTTGAGGATAAATTACAGCAACACAAAGCAAGCATCCTGCTCCCTCCGTGTTCATCTCCTGCTGCTTGGTCAGCCCAGGTCCACTGTTCCATTTTTAAATCAAATTATGCTTGTGATAATATTGTCTTGAGCTTACAGTTGCTGACATGGATATCGACAAAGGCTTAGCCAGTATTTTAATAAGAAAACAAAATACAGGAAATACTCTAGAGTTTCCAGGTGGATCATTAACAAGACGCCTTGGAGGGCTGAGACTGCCAGCCAGCACAGGGAATGCATCACAGTTCGTCATACAACTTAAACTTCTTTTGACATCTAGTTATGTCGAAATGTGACTGATCACCTAGGGGTCCAGGCTCCTGTGAGGGAAAAGTTCACTGACAGACAGCGAACGAAGCTGATCTTAAATGAGAATCAAGAGAAAGCAGCATTCCAGCGTCTGACAGTCTGCAGCTGCTACCTGGGTCTGCCTAACGAAGACGAGCCTGCTCTGCTGAACAGTTATATTAGCATCTGTATGCTTCTGTCTCATTATCACACATCTGCCCACCTTTATTCGAATGAAGCTTCTTCTGATCTGACAGCTCAGGCATTGTCAGTGAATAGATATTATGGGAGCCGGGTACAGCAGCTTAGGGTGTTAGCTTTTATTTTCTAAAGACTGTTGTACAGTTTGACAGTATAATGCCACAGAGGTAAAGAAGATAATTAACATATTGGGCAGTTTCTAAACAAAGCTGAGACAGTTATACTGGCAAAAGTGCTGCTGCTGGAGCGGTATTGTTTGCACTCTGGAAACATCAAACGCTTGCAAGATCTGCCTTTATAAAAAAGAGAACAGGTACGGCATGGTCCCCACACCACAAATAGGAAGTTTTGGGGGGCTGAGCACACACCTAAAACTGCAAAAGCTTTGGTGCTTGAAGAGCCTGTCGTGTGCGTTCAAACCGCCGCTTGCTCAGGCAAATCATCTCCTGGCATTTGAGAAGACGTGAAAAGGTGTGTGTGGAGAGGAGGTTGAGGGTCTTTTTTACTTTCTTGAATTTATTTTTACTCCACAGCACAAAGCTAAGCATTCATTTGAGCTTCACAGAGCTCATATTTGGATGGAGATTTAAACCTTCTAAGTTAGAGATCACATGTGGGATTTTCTGGAAATGCCAAAAAAGCATATGACAGAGGTTTTGTCATTTGCTCAGTAATATACTAGAAAGGCTTGTTAAAAAAAAAAAAAAAAAAAAAAAAAA
>VWZV01010745.1:496154-509057 GCA_013397155.1 Irena cyanogastra | reverse complement strand
CAACCAAAAAACGCACAAAAAAACCCCAACCAGCCAAAGGGGGAAATAGTATTTTGAGGCCACAATGTAGATGGACTGAGATTAGATGAACTGAGGAAAGGGACGTTCATATTCTCTTCTGCAGATCTGAGAAAAAAATGTAGTACTGCCACGGATTACTACACAGCTTGTCTTCAGTTTTCACCAAGTCTTAGAGTCTGTATAAAATATTTGACAGTGCTGGAATTGAATGGCAACTTGACTTCATAAATATTTGGGATATGAAGCACTTACGAAAATATAGCCTCTGAAAGTTCTCATTCTTCTTTTCGTTTTTGAGAAAAATAATGAACAGGATACACTGCAGCAAGATCATCCCTGATATCGCTGTCCCTTTGAGCCTTGGTTTATGTTTTAAATGGCATAAATATCAACCCAGACCCCCCGTGCCCACAAGCAATTTTGTGGCCAAAAACCAGATCTGCAGCTGGTTTGGATGAATTGCTTTTTTACAGCCAAAATAGTGTTCCCTATTCCTGTGGCAGTAAGCAGATTTACCCTGCTAAGAATCTAGCCCCAAATTTCTAAGAACTTACGGACTTTCCTCATTTCATTCATGGCTTTCAGTTCACAGCTTTTTCTTTGTTCTTGAGAGCACAGGGTTACACGAGTTAATGTTGAAATTACTGCTATTTTGCAACAACGCATTCAAAGTCATTTCAGCATCTGCGCTGATAAAGTGAGAACAGCTCATCCAGATTGGCCTCCAGGACCTGCACTCACCATTGCGAAGTTTGAATATAGAATTAGATTCGTTTAAAAAAGAGAGGAGAAAAAAAAAAAAGATAAATCCATTGTCATTCATTCTAAAAAGGCATTACAGACTGCCGACACTGTACAGAAAAATAGGCGATGTTGACCTTTTTATTATAGACTTCTCTGCGCTGTTGCCCTCCTGTCGGAGGTGCCTCCCCCCGCAGCCGCGCACCCCCGCGCGCACCCGCACACACACGCGCCCGCTTTTCAGCTCTATGTTATCTCAAATAATTACCCTGCGCTTCTGGCTGTCCCCAGTGACTTCTGCTGCTAAAAAAGCTACTCATTGTCGGTGAGTGAAGAGGGATTTCAAACCTGCTTCTTGTGGCCCAGCAACAGCTCTTAATTAACCACTCAGGTATTGAGCCGCCTCCTCGCCTGGCTCCCATCCATATGGCAGGAACATGTCCACAGCGATAATCACTGAAGGAAATATTGTATCAAAAAAAGGGCTCGCAGAACAGAAAGCTCCTGCAAATTATTTTTAATGATTCTCGTCTTGTGAGCCGGATTGTTTGTTATTTCAAGCAGCGCCAGGGAAGGGGGCTGTGTGGGGCCATGCCGGTCCTCATCTCGCTCTCCCCTGCGCCCGGGCACAGCCCCATCCTCAGCCCTGCCACCGGGCGGGCACTCGGGCTACCAGAGAGGCCCTTCAGGCAGCCTAAAGAGCTTTAGTTCCCTATGATTTTGATAATCCTTTGTTTCTAGTGCGACTGGCTTTCTACATGCTGGATGTGCATGTTTCCTGTGAGAAAGGCACTTGAAAAAACTTGCAGGCTTGACACAGACCCAGACCCTTTTTCCATACCCCTTGGTTTACAGTAAAGAAAACAGTGATTCGAGTTTATAAATCTAATTAAAAATGAAGTTGCATTTACATTTTAAAACCTTGCATATACCAGCATACTGTGTCAAAAGATATTATGTATGATTTTACTTTGTGACAGAAACCATTACATTTAAAAATTCATTACAGCAAGGTTAGTTAGACATATGATGGATGCAGCTTTAATCCTGCCATATATTATTACAGTTAAAATGTAAATTATGAAAAATATTTTGTGCTTATCAGCATTTATGTGGAAATGTGTTTTACAGTGATATATGGTGTTATATTTCTATTATTATGATGAGAAAGAATGAAATACAAAAAGACTAAGTGTTTATTAAAACATGGTTACTTGTGATAAAATATTCTTGTTGTACATGACTTTAAACATATTTACCAAGGGCATTTGTCCAAAACAGCTGTGAAATGTGTTTGCTATGCAAATCATTCTTTGTAATTTTTTCCCCTCTGTTATACTGACTATAGATTTTTAATAGCCTAATGTTTAAGTTATGTAAATATATTTTTATTATTTGTCATTTCAGACATTGGGGGATGGGGACTGCCTCTGTTTACACACATGCATGTAGTCGAATAGATGGAAGCGTACATAAAAAGATAGACAGAGAATTGGTCCTAGCAAAAATCCTTTTCACATTCTCTCTGCTCTCGTTTCAGTGTCTCAAAGCCAACCTCGATCACAGGGAGCTGAGCGCTTTGCCAGCACAGCCCTTGGCAAGTGCTGCTCTCTGAGCACACACGTGGTCCTGCTGACGGGGGAGTGATTTAACAGTTCACACCACCCAACCCGTAACTCAGCCTTCTTCTACACCCCCCTGCTCACACGTGGCTAGTGCATCATTGCAGGGGAGATTCATGCCCTGGCCAGGGAACTGAATTTTTCTTTTCTCCCCAAGGAAAGTGAGTTTTTAGTTGGGCTTGTGCTTTAGAAGAACCCTGCCAAGTAAATCTGTACAGAGTTGTACTAATATGAAGGGTAGTGAGTTTTGAGGTCAGTATTGCATGTTGCAAATTCCTAGGTTAAGTTATTAAAGAAATTTTACTCCAACAGTGACCCTTCTAGAAAGGTTTCTGGCACTAAAGCCTGGTCTCCACAGGCAAAATCCAGTATAATCTTGAATAGAACAATACAAAGGCGTAAAAGCCATTAAGTGAGTTGCCCAGTATCCCACAGGAAGTCTGTGACAGAAAAGAAAATAAAAATGTGAAGGCCCCAAACTTAGGAATTTAACCATTCTATCTGTGCATTCCCACATGTGCTCTGTACACTGGGTTTTCAGTGTTTTTGAGTTTGCTCTCTTGGTCCTTCCACTGACCCTGGCTGACCACTGCCTTATTCCAGTATTAATGATGATGACCCAGGAGTTATTGTCTTACACCCCACATTACCCCAACTTGCCATTGCTTCCACTCTGTTCCCATTATTTATTTTCTCTATGTATCTACTACAAGTTTGTGCTGTTTGTTTTGATACTTTCTATGCAGCTCATAATTAAGAAAACAATAGAGTCAATAAACAAGTAAATTGCATTATTTCCATATTGTTCCTGTAATTCCTTCTGTTTATCTCTTAGAAAAGATATTCACTTGAGTTTGGCATGATGCAGTAATCATGCTGAGATTGCTTCTAGTTATATGACGCTGAGCCCATTTTTAACAAGTCAAATATGCTTCCTAAAAAAAGGAACAAAGTAAATCAAAATATTCGTGATCCCAGAGCATGTATGTCCCTCAGTCCTCAATGCCTGTCTTTTAATATTAACAGAAGCAGGAGACCTGGTACTTGTAGTTCACTAAAGTGGCTATTTCCTTATAACCTTCCTCTTGTAACAATGTTTATTCAGTTATCAGGAAAGAAATATCATTTGTCCATGCAGCTACAATTACCTAATTTGTTGTATAAATTATTACTTTTTTTTCTCGTCACATGTTGATGACAGAATCATTTAATAGACTTTAGGTTGCTCAAGCTTGAAAATTGGTTCCACATTCTCTCTTTTTTTAGTTTTCCTCCCTAGGGTGAGTGCAACGTGGTCTAAATACAATTTCCATCCCCCCTCCCTTTTCTTTTTTCAAACATCTGCTTGTATGAGGATGTTGTTGTGTACATTAGCTCTGTACAGTTTAGCACCCTTTAGGACTACCTCCGTCTCTCGGCTTCCTCATTCCCGGGGCCAATCATAATATATCAGGAACTGTAGATATTTCCTATCTCAGCACTCTCCATAACTCTTCTGCTCAGCTGTCTGAAGCTGTTTTCTTTAGGAAGTCCAGAGCAAGGGGGACTGGTTGACCTGGCATCAGTCCTGTTTATAAGAATAAACCCTCTGCCCTGCACACCTTTGGAGCTTTGTCATGTAGGGGTCACATCCGTTTAAATTAACAGCTACCGCGCCCGTGGTGGAACACGGACACCTAACCTTTACTGTCCCCTCTACCCTTTTGTCTGAAGTCATCCAATCCAGTCAGATGATTTTCTCCAAAGCTGAGGTTACAGAATTTGCAACTGTGGCTTTGCCACATAGTTCATTAGGAAGGGAAAAATCAGCTGTTGTCACATGTACTGGATTTGTCTGTGTGTGTGACATGTTTATTTGTTTATTTAAAATAAATATTTGGGTTTAAATTTTGCCTCCCCTGCTGTTGCTGCTGAAATAAATGCCAGTCAGGCTTGTTTGCTTAGTATAGAAGTTACTGTGTGGTTGGAGGAAGAAATGATGTATGGAGCAGCCATCTCATTCTCAGCCTGTGCTCAAAGGGCTTTTCTTAGAAATAATGCCATTGCTGCTTCCGTGACACTGGAGATGTCACAGAGTTACCATCTGCCCACTCATGAGTCAACTGGTTGCCTATGAAATCTATTTATTTTAGTTTTAAGCCTAAGAATATTTGCTGAAAGTGGGATTATCACTTTGTAGACCACCAACAGCTGTTGAAAAGCAGGGCATAAAACTTTGTTTATGTCTTTAATAACCCACTTAATGACAGAGCAAGCACATTATTCATAATAAAATAGGCTGGCATAATCTTACTCCAGTGTGTGGTGTCAGGGAATTAAGAAACATCTGCTATGCCATAAAATAACATTGTATATACTATGTACATTAAAAACATGTGTACACACATATGTATATTATATACATTATTTAAAATGTCTCAGTGAAATTCTACTCTTTTTAATTACATTTAGCAAACAATTAAATGGTTAAATGAGAGTATTTTTGCTTCTGAATCTGAATTTTATATGGAGTCTATGGCTAACTATAGTGGCAAGGGACAGGATATTTACAGTACATTTAAGACATAAAGGCCAAGTTTCAAATTTTGAAATTGGGGTTCAAAATCTACTTTTAGCCTCCAAATAAGTGACCTAATTTTCTGAACCACAAAACATTTGTGGGTTCTTAACCTGATGTGAGTGTTGGTTGCTCAGCAACTCTGAAAAACCAGGCCAGTATTTCAGTGCCTAAATGCAGATTTTTATTTACAATGAAGGCATCTGAATTTACAGCTTTCATCCACAGCAGTTCTAGGCATTGCTCCTGCCCTCGGAATGGTAACCCCACTGTGCTGCTGCTGCTGCACGTGCACAGGGAGTCACTGCCTCTGCTTGGAGAGCTTGGAGCCAAGGAGAGCAACAACTCCTTCCCCTGGCTCTGCAGCTGGGATGCTGGAGGCAGAGGGGAATCCTTCTCCCTGCGAGAGGCTGAGCATCGTGGCTCCCGACCAGCAAAGCATGTAAACATGGCTTTAAATTTAAGCGTGTGAGATGTAAGTGGATCTATTGCATCTTAAAATTAAATACATGTTTCACTAGATCAGGCCAGATGGTTTTACATGCTCAAAAGTGACATTTACAAGGTCACATAGGAAATGTTTGACAGAGCCAGGAACCGAAACCAGATCTCCCAAGTGCCAACCTTGTGCCTTAATTTTGCACCCATCCTTTTTTCCTATTTTTTTTTTGTTTTTGTGATGACATATTTCTCTTAATGCAAACAAAAAATGGGGGAAAAAGTAATCCAATAAGGAGACAATTAACTTGTGGGGTTTTGCATGTCTGTCTGTTTAGGGTATTCTTTTTTCCAAAAAACAACTGAATACCCCAGTGCCACTGTTTCAGAGATTAGCACCTTAAACTTCCCAGAAAAGCATATATTTTTATTCACTAAAAAAAAAAATTTCTTCTATCTTTCAAAAATTTAAGCAATCTGTTTTCATTTCGTAGGTGGCCCATGAAATAAAAAAAGTTATAAGTTAATAAAATTTCTATATAGATTTATAAGAACTGAGTGAACTCCCCCAGTATCTGAATGTTAATCTGTTGGAAAGTAGCTGCTGTGGTACTGGAATAACTCAATGTCACACAGCAGGGCACACTAACAGTAGTTCTCTCATTGACATTTTCCCCACAAGTGCCAAAATAAACATGGGAAACTACTAGGGGGAAAAAGCCCGATGAACTACTGGAATGGCAACTGTGATAAATTGAAGGCGGTTTCTTCAGATTCACCTAAATCTCTGATTTCACTAATGTGTATATTTTTCTTGGTAGTTCTATCCTTGTGAATTATCTCAAATGCATTTGGTTTAGTCTGCTTTTGCTAGCTCTGGTCTTGGCATACAGCTACATTCTTTGCAATCTCTCACTCAGGTTTGAGTGTCTTTAGCTTTTCTGTCCTTCTCTAGCTCATGGCCAGACCTCAGTACCATGAGAAAGTACTCTAGATTAAATACTTTTTTCTAATTAATATTTATTGACCACAGTCTTACTCTGTGTATGAAAAGGAAGAAAACAACATTCTCACATTCACATAAGACCCTCCTATTACATCAGCAAAATGTAAAAAGGTGAAATATGAGCATGGCAGAGTAGGTTTTATGTACTCACCTCTTTTTTTTGGCTGGCTGGGTTCTATATTTCACTTCCAGATTTAGTTGACTTCTATTCATAGAATTTGCATGTCTGTGACCAGTTTGAAACTCTTAAAAACTAGTATAATTTAACTACTGTTCATTTATGTGAACTTACCCAGTCATCTGTGGGGTCTGAGGAGCAGGCTCCAATTGTCCTTCTTGAGGGAATTTAAAATATCATTGCTCCAAGCTGTGTGGCTCTCCCAGACCTGCACAGGGGCCTGTGGCCAGGACACTGCAGCCTGTGAGCTGAGAGGGCAGAGCCTGCAAGTGCTAGAGATTTAGTCTACGTGTAGAACTATTTCTTTACTAATTTGTATCAAACTGAAAGAAACTGAAATGTAGAATCTTCCCAAAAAAATGTCCTCTAACTTGTTGTGCTGGTTTCTCCTTCAGCAAAGAACAACTTGTCTTGTTATGAGCATTAAAGATCTCTGCTTAAACAGCACAATGCAGCTCCTTGTCAAGGTGTGCTCAACATCAGCTTCCCACTCCTCAGGACAGACACACGTCTTCACTTGTCAGGGGAGCAGACACCCAAGCTGTTATTAAGGTATGTATCTGTGTTTCTCTGGGGTTTAATTGTTTTGGGGTTTTTTTAACTGAACCTGAGCTACACTACACATGGGACTGGAGCAATTGTCCTGTCTAGGGAAGGTATTGCTCCTTCTCCACCAGCAGCAGACATTTATGAAAGAGACCAAAAAAGGGTGTCTAGATGCTGCTGTTTCTATAGCACAGCTTTCCAGCTTCTTGCACCCAGCAGCTCCAATTTATTGAGCCAGAGCAGGTATCCCAATTATCAATTTTTTATAGTCTCTGATAGATTTTCCCTCGCCTCTCCATCCATGACTTTGCATAATCAGTTTTTAAGGCCATGTAAAGTTTTGATATTCACAATATCCAGGGGCATTTAATGCCACAATTTTGCTCCATGTTATGTGACCATGCACTGAGTTCTTACATTCTTGTTCCAAACAATCATTTCCATGACTCTCTTGATTTTATAAACCTTTGCTGTACCCACTTTTTGTCATCTGTGCTTTCCTCAGGCTGTGGAATCATCCTGTGTGTGGGTGCTACTCAGAAGCAGTCCCATATCTTTAAAATGTGCCAGATCTCTACTGGTAACTTAACAAATAGCATTTACTTTTGGGATAAAATGGGCACACATTATGACCCTCAATGATTCACAAGCCTGAGAAACTCCAGTCAAAAAAGCCCCCCAGAAATATAAAAAGCAGATTAAAATCCAACACCCTTCAAATGGTGAGGAATACAGAGATGAGACAAAGATACTGGTGTCTCCCTGAGTTCCTCATGTAGAGGAATCTCCAGAAAGAGAAGAGAAAATGGTTATAGAAAGGTTCCCTTCCCTTGTGTTCCCCTGTTTGGTAAACTGGGTTCTAGGCTCTTTAAATATCATGTGGAGAAAATCCTGGGAGTGAAATCAAGACCTAAATATGCAATCAATCACACAAGTGGTTGAATTGCAAACTTTAAAATATTTAACATGTTTAATTTTCTGTGGTTCTAGCCAGCTCCTTTATTTGGGGGCTCCCTGTTTCCTGCATGCTGGGAGAACTGGAAAGCTAAGGGCAGTGAAAGCACGTATCACAGCTTATTACAGAGGGTAAACAGCCAACGTTATTAGCAGATGAGCAGGAAAGGTAGATCAATATAAGGAAATACTGCTTTCATTCACTATTCCCTTTGTCACTGCCAGACCTCAGAATTTTTCAGTTCATTTATGTCAGTAAGGATTTACTTCCCTGCACAAGGAGCTGGGGCCAGATTATTCCCAGGCTGCAGCAGATACTGATCAGCATGTAAGCTGGCTTGGGCAGCTGGGTAAGAAAATAAAATTGAAGTTCACAGCAACTTAAATACTTCATGGGTTTATAATGTCCACATTGGTATTAGGCAACACGACAACAGAAGTGGCCAAAATATATCTCCTTTCACAGCCATGCCTGGTGAGTACACCAGGTAGGTTAGACAGAGGGGTATAGTGTTTTCTTAGCCAAGTGAACACCTAGCTCAGGCCAAGTCTGGAAACATTTTATTCACAGAGCTCTCAGAGGTTAAACTCTGTTTAACATATTCACTCCCCTACTAGCATGCCATTCCTCCCTTTGCAGAGCAGCTTCCTCCCCAGCAGCACCTAGAGCCTGTCCTTGCGTACCCCCATGCTCTAATGCCTTCAGCAAGCTGTGGTTTACACCACACACACCTTCTCATCGCTGTTATCACCGATGGTTTCCTCAATGGAAGTAATCATTCACATTATAACTGTTGCCAAAACCCTCTGGCACCAGAAGTGCTCTTGGAATGAAAGCCTGAAGGCATGCAAGAGGCTGAGCAGCTGTAGCGGCAGCCCAGCCAGTCAGCGAGCTGGGCTGAACCGCATCGGGGCAAGGCACAGGACTTCTGAGACAAATTACACTTTGCTTTGTGCACACATGTAGAGCCACATTTTGTGTTCAGTCTCAACAGAGGTAGGTGCCTAGATCTGCCTCGTCCTTGCAGACAGGTTCAGCTGTGTGCTGACACATTTTTAAATGTATTTATACACAGGAATGCGTGTGTGTGTGTGTGTGTGTGATAATGTTTGCTTAGGGTTTGTACATCTCGAGGACCTCGCTCCCTAAGTGGAGGTTAGGAGTTCTCCACAGTTCAAGTTATAAGCAGAGATAGTGAAAAATAAAGACTTTCTTCTCATCAGTGGTATGACATTGTCTACCTAGTCACAGAACAAGATACAGCAGCTTAGTCTGAGTTTAAAACTGTCACAGTTCAACAAGATAATGCATCCAAATAGTCATTTGACTTACCTGGAGTCTGCTGAGTGCTTCCATCTTCTCCAGGCAACCAGGCTGAGGGGCATTCCTAAAGTCCCTGGCAGCTGGCATGTAAGGAATTCTTATTGTGGGGGTGCAGTTTATTTGAGTGGGCACATGTGAGTGCAATCACCACATTCTGATTTCAGAGATGACTCTAAATGTTCTATGTCCCTTCATAGGTCTATCATTTTTAGTGAGTTAAACTAACTGCATCTGTTATTTTTGTACAGTTGAATTGTGTAACTTGATTGCCTGACACAGAATCAGCAGTGTGAGGTCCTTTATGGGTCACAGCTCAGCTGAATTTTATGCATAAGAATTTCCCCATTTTTGTTCAGGACATAATTGTTCTTCTGAGCAATACTCATCAACTCAAGTCTAGGAAAAAAAGAATGTAAAATGCAGCCAGGCATCTTCAAAAGAGCCTGTTTGTGCCTTGCAACGAAGCAGAAGGAAAGTAAAATCCTATTCCAGTTCCTTTGGACAGGGGCCACCCATCCCACACCAAGACCCTCAGCCACAGCCCAGGTGGCTGATTCCTTGCCCTGATGTCTCAGAGAAGCATCCCCATGTGGAAGTGGCTCTCACTCCCTGGCTGGATCCCCAGGCACTGTGCAGAGGGTGCCCACCCCTAGCACAGGGCAGGTGAGCAGCCCAGCAGGTACCAGCATGCACCCCTGGGCACCATCTCCTGTCCCCTGGAGTCCCCACTGAACTGGGGACACTGGCACATCCCCAGGCAGGCAGTGACCTTGGAACAGGGCTTGGTTCCAGGAGGATTTGGGGCACACTATGAAACTGTGCATCAGCAAAGACAGCCCAGCTCCTTGTTAGTGCTGGAAAATGCTCTGCAGCATCCAAACCCTGCAGTGCTCCAAGCTCGTGCTGACGGCCAGCTAATTGTCAGCTTGCCACTGCCTCTGCTCCCTGTGTGGTCCTGCAGAGAGCCATCGTGATGGCTGCCAGTAATGAGGAAAACTGGTGTGTTTTTGTTTTGTTTCCTTTTAAATAAACTTGCGGTCCTTAATCTAGCAGGCTGGAGTCCAGATTTGACAGCCTGTGAGTAATGAGGTGCAAGGAAAGACAGGATGTAGAATTAGGAGGTAAGGGCTGAAGGCTGCCCCAAATTTGATCTCTAGACTGGACATGTTACATCTCTTCCCCACCCCTTCTCCTCTTCATCCTCCCCCTTGCCAGCATTCTCAGACACAGAGCATAGGTGCTCCCTTAGCAGTGATGGCCTGCCCAGCACACAGGGCAGCTGCAGGGGGAGAGACCCACTGGGCAATTCCCCACTGCTCCACTCTTCAGGCTGAGGCACCTGGGGCTGCCCACAGCTCTGCCCCAGGCACCTTGCACCCACCCGTTTCTCACCTCACCTTGAGGAGAAAGCTCCAGCTGTGGTTCAGCTTGTTCAGATGCATGCATAGGAGTGATACAGGCATATCTACAGAGATCTGTTCAGGCTGAGGGATAATTACAAATATTAAGTCATTTTAAAACAGCAATGGCTCTTCAAAATAAAGGTTAAATATTCTTCTATATATTTTCCTATTTTACGTGCACTTTCTCTGTTCCTCTGTGTCTCCCTTTCCATCCAGCTGATCATGTGACTAATTTTCTTCGCCTGCAAAATGCATTTTTGTTTTTCTACTATCTACTAGAAAAATAGAACACCCACCCAAAGTGTTTGTTCTCATGAGGCTGGTACGTTGCACATTTGTTTTCTGTAATGATAGTGGGTTAGTGTTCCTTCACTTCTATTTAATATTCTGTATCTTGACTATTTACAATTGTAGCACTGCAGAGCAGGGAATTCTTATGGATCAGTGCATCAGAGGTGGACCAAAACCCGACTGGAGGAGGGAGGGTTTGATGTTGGTTTATTGGTTCCTATGTGTTGCTGCCCAAAACATGAGCTCTAACCTTTCATTTGTCGAGCCCCTGAGCTCTGACCTCTGGGCCCCAGGTGACCTCACACCACAGTTATGTACTATCTTTACACAGGAAAGTAGGAAAACACTAAATGTAACTAAGAGGCCTATTTTATAGAGCAGAATAACCCCTGGCAGAGCACACTGAGCTTGTTGAACAACCCTTTCTGTGTGCTAGATCTGCCCTGGGGCTCGTGCCCCTGCACCCACCAGCTGCCCTGCACAGCCACATCAGCCCCTGGGCTTGGCTGTGGGTTCCAAGAACAGGGCAGAGCCTCCCCCACTGCTGCTGCCTTTGCTGCAGCTCTGCTAGTGCATGGTTGCAGAGGACCCCATCAGCTTCCAGATAAAGAGGTTCAAGAAGCAAAAATCAAATCAGGTTCACTCAATGTCTCTGGTGATATTTTGTGTTACATTGCTCGTGTAACATTGGCAAAGTTTGTGGCCGTGGCTGAATTACAGCTGTGCATGCACTAAACTGGCATTTATTTATGATCTGAATGTTTTTGGCAGCAAATAAGAAAATGCTTTGATTAAAATTTAAGAGTTAACTAGTTCAAGACCCTCTAAGCAGCTCACCTTGGCTCAGGTGTCCCTCCGCTTGCCAATAATCTTTAACATGCATCAAGGAAAAGAATATAGTCAGCAAATCCCACTGTTTCCATGGTGACCACAGGTGGCCCTGTGCTCGCCTCCTCTACAGAAGAACAGATAAAAGGTCACCGGTATTGATGGCACGGGGGAGAAATTAGTGCAGGCTGGTTTGTGGGCTCCTGTGCTGCGGCTGCACAGCGATGCAGCGAGGGCTGGAGCAGCGTGTGAATGATCCCTTTGGCTCCAGGCTGCTGCAGCTGGCCCACGTGCTTAAGTGCATTTTTGGACAGGAGCACTTTCGTGGTCCATGGCTCTGGCAGCGCTTTAGACAGACAACCATAAAATAGATTAAAATACTCAGAGAAGTGTGGCTTTTTCTCTGGAGAGTTGCTAAACATGGTGAGCAGCTCTATATTTTTAAGGCAGCACTTTGAAAGAGGGGCAAGTGTAAAAGTTTAATTATAGGCTTTTCCTGACAGCAAAACAACTCTTTAGTCCATCCGTGTGTTGTCAAACTGCAAACCCAAAACAAGCAAGGGAAAGGAAAGGAAAAGAAGTTAATGCTGGCTCACATTCTGTGCTGTTCTGAAAAATATTTTGAGCTGTTTAGTATAATGTCTGGTGTATATTGATGTGTATTGATTTCTCAGTCCAGCACTTTAATTAGGCTCTTGTTGTTCAACCTTGCACCTTTGCTGCATTAGAGAATGAAAACTGCATTTCTTCTCTAGGAGCCTTGGACCTGAGATAGTGAAGCAGAGCAAGGCTGGAGGAAAAGCCTGCAGAATATTGACAGGGAATCTAAATATCTCAAAGGCAAAAAGTTGCAAATCTGTGTTTATCATTTTTTAACAAGAGAGGCAAAACATTGCAAATACTAATCTTACCATGTATGTTAAGGTCAGTTGGAAGTGAAAGAAATTAACACTCCACTGACAACTGAACTGTTGTTTCTTTGAATGGCTGATGA
>VWZV01010745.1:486154-491154 GCA_013397155.1 Irena cyanogastra | reverse complement strand
TAAGCTTTAATCTGCTTCACCTCAACATCTGTTCTGTGGAACCAAAGATCTGGCTGTATTGGACACAGACAGTAATTTGTTTGTTAACTGCTTCTCCGGAACAATATATCATTTCAGAAAACAAAGCCTACTAACACAACGCATATTTATCTGTTTCCTCTATCTGTGTTCCTTTTTCCATAAGTGCAAGTTCAGGCTTTTGAAATGTTTTCCTAGAGATAATTTGTGATGCTGTTAGATTCATAACCCTGGAAAAATAGATTTTTTCTCAAGGTTTTTTTCATCTTTGACCAACAGATGTTCTGTTCAAAATCTGAAAGTACTTGCAATGTATGTACTAGCAAATTATAATTGTTAACGCCCCTGTGGAAGGAAAATATCAAATATTTTCTATCAGTAGACTGTTTGGAAACAAAGGCATTTGCTTCAAAGAAGTTCACGTGCTCAGTCTTCCCATTTGGCTTTTCCAACAGTCTATTCAATTGGACATTTAACATTTTGTTTGTTTTCAGAAGAGGAAGTGACAATTAACTTCACAGAAACAAAAAATAAAACATAAAAGCCAGTGGGCATCCTGTATTCCACTGTAAAATGACACTCCAGCTGATGTTACTCCATTGGTGTTACAAAGCTGACCACAGAAACAAGTCTGTGGTCCAGCACCAGCATTTTACCACTGCACACCAAGGTGGCAATCAAGGAATAAAAAACATCTGGGACTATGATGCAGATAAATGTCCAAACATATGTCTTCTAATGAGAGCTCTCCACCCCCATGGATAGTCTCCCCTGGCCAGACAACTTTGGTAAAAAACATATTTACTTGCAAGTCTCCACCTCCACGTCTCTCTAATGCGACATGCAGTGTTTGAATGGTTCCTATTTCCCACTAATATTTTTAAGGGTGAGATTTCTCCTCTATTGAAGGGGCTAAAATATCTCTGCTGAAACATCTCTCTTCCTCTCTATCTTTCTTTTAACTTGAAACAAAATCACTACAATTTTCAACAACAGCAGGGCAAGCTCTGTGCAGAACTCTCCTGCAGAAATGTCTTAAATCCATACCCTGGCAGTCCTTGTACACAATATGCCATCCTTGTATTGTGTTTTACTGTGTTGTGCTGTAGTGTCCTCTACTCTAGTCTAAATCACATTGCATTATTTTATCTCCCTCCTGGTAGCTTTGGGTGTGTCCAAGCCCCTCATAGTGCTGTACAAAAGAATAAGACTAATGTCTAACACATGCTATCATGATTTGGGGAATCAATCTCTATACTATTAAAATTAATTCTGTTTTATAGCATTGACTGCATTGCATCTGTTTCAGAGAGTAAGCCCCATATGGATTGGAACTTCCTGGCCCTCTCTGCAGCCTCTTGCCCTCTCATTGATGCACTGACCATAGGAGATACAGGTTACATCATTTTACCTGGCTACAGGGCTAACAGTAAAGCATCATTAAAATGGGAAAAATCAGCAGTGCAAATGAGCCAGAGAAATGGCTGCCAACCAAGGCAGAGGAACTTTTCCAAGTCTGAACCCTATCAGGCAGCAAGTTAGTAACTGTTTTGTGGATTCATTTGATGAGCTGATAAATATGATAAGAGGGCACCTGAGGTGTTACACAAATAAGGAGAGACTGAGAATCCATGTTTCTGAGAAGTCAGAGGCAGGAATTTGTGTCTAGAAGAAGAATTGTGACCTACTTAGAGGAATCTGACTTAAGCCCCAAATAATGTTCTTGCTCAAGCATGAATTACAAGCAGCTGAAGAAAGATGAGCTTTTGCACTTGTGCTCTAGCCAAGTTTGCCCACATCTAATGAGCAGAAATACAACTCAGTGCCATTTTGTATTCCCGGGACGTGGTGCAGATGGAGAAGCTGCTCTGAATGTGGGTCCAGAAGCCATTCACCCACTCCTTCAGGCACTCCACACATCCTGCCTCATGCCTCTCCTTGCAGAAAAGAGGTGGAAAGCATCAGGTTCAAGAGCAGAGGGAGCAGCAGTAGTTGTGAGAATCAGCCTTACAAACTGGAACCAGAGCTGGCAGCAGTGCCGGAGCATTGGGCATGGATCAGGCTGGAGAAAAAGAATTAACAGTTCCATGCTCAGAAGCCTGGAGAGTGAGAAAGCAGCAGTCACCCGTGGAGGGAGGGGAAATGCTAAGCTGCCACACATAAACTCAGGTATGATTGTCTCAGTACAAAAAAAATCCTGGGGGCAAGAAGATGGAGAAAATATGGGTCTTGGTTCACCCCCATGCTGGGCGATGCCTCGCTGCGTGTCAGGTCTGGGCAGATGCTTCGTGTGTTGTGTTATTTGGGCCAAAGTCTCACAGCAGAAAAAAAAAAACTGAGTCCAAATTGAAAGATGCTATGAGTCAGTCTTCTGATGAAAGAGAAGAACGTGATGTTGAGGCTGGCAAACACGATAGTGCTGTGGGATTAAAAGAAAAAAAAAAAAAGAAAAGCCCTCAGAGAAAGGGTATGCAAATGATGGGAAAAAGAGCATAAGAGGACATTTTCTCCAGGGATGCTATATCCCTGCCTTCCCTTCCCCCAGAGGGTCGTGGGTGAGCTCATTGAGTCAGAATCCAGAAATAAGAAGAATGTAAAGATTAGTAACTGAAGTATCCCATTGGCCTCCACGTTAGAAGTGTTTTAGTGGGGGTTTGAGGCTGCCTGGGATCCTGACCTAAGCATATCCCTGAGAGGTGGGAGAGCACTGGGCATAGCCCAGCCAGGTTGGGCAAATTGGGAGACATGGCCCAAAAGCCACCTAGGAAACAGCTGGGCCCACACTGGCACCACACACACTGTCCAGCATCACAGTTTGAAGTGAGACTAACTTGAGTTAAAGCTCAAGTTTTAACCAACTCCTATTATCTGCAAAGCAAAACTAAATGCTGGCATTGGCACTGCCTGGAAATGACAAGGGGAAAGCAGGAATTGCACAGAGCAGGGGAAATTGCAGACTGGGAAGGATAGAATGGTACATGGTTTTGGTTAGCAAAAGTGTTTTCTACAGCAAAGGCCTCACATTTAAAGACACCATTTTAACTTGGCCCCAGCAGCACTGGCAATGCAAGTAGGGTAAAAGGAACAGTAGAAGAGGCGGCTGTTGTCAGAAAACACTTCCTGGAAAATATTAAAGTTCTCTTGAGGCATGTAGAAAAATTCCAGAATACTGTATTATTATTGTTATTATTATTATTACCCTTGATCTTTTGAAAGCTGGGGATGGAGTATGTGCAGTTTTAAAGAAAGAAGACAAGACATCTGTAGCCTTTAAAAAGAAAAGCACAAATGCTGCTAGGCTGTCCTTGCAACATTTTTAATTATTTTCCTTAAGTTTCCCAAATAAAAACACATTGCATGGAGCCTCACCCAATAAAACTATGCGGGTAAAGGCAATACCCATTGTCTAATCAATATCATATTGCTCATGGCTTTAGCTTGTTCAATAGCTGAGCTCATTGACTCCTGAGATGCACCTTAGGATGCCAATATCTGCTTAATGTTGGACAAACTGCATTTGTCATTCCCTGTAACCGAGTTCTTTAATCTCATTAATAACCCACAGATACTGAAACACAGCTTTGAATAAGCTGGCTGGGCTCTGCCAGGTTTCCACGTGCACCCCAGCTCAGGGGGTCATGTGTTGTGTGTTAAATAGGCTCATTGCCCCTGCAGAGGCTGCAGCCCTCTGTCCCATTGCTCCTCAACCCAGACACCCATAAATGGCAGAAGCTGCAAAAAAATAAAAACCCAAGAGAAGCCATCAGATAGAGAGAATTGTGTCTGTATTTAGTGCATCACAGCCCCCACACCATTTTATCTGTGGTGGCCTCAGCCCTGGCGTGGGGGAGGCAGGAGCACCTCCTGCTCCCCATGCCTCCTCCTCCGCTTGCCTGCATATGGCAGAGAACCCACGTGCTCCAGCCCCACAAGTGTGCATCAATAAATTATCTTCATTGGAAACACATTGCAAACAAAATGCAAATGGCAAGAAAGTGCTTGTTCTCAGAGGTCTGTCTTGAGAGTTCATCTACCCAGATTATAAACACTTGATAAGCATCCTGGTTTTCAGGCTAACTGTCTGTATGGCAGATCCCAGGACTAGGCTCCTGGGATTTCAAAATGTATCATGAAATAAAAACAGCTGCAAGGGAAACTCATATGACTAGGATAGGTGCCATATAGCAATTAACAGCCAGAAGTTTTGATCTGGAAAATCACATTTATTTTAATTGCTTCACTGTTGTGTTCATAAAGAATTTGGCTCATTTGATTATTTTCCTTATTAGATATACTACTTAACTTTGGAACAATGTAGTCATTAGTTCCATTGTTCGAGGTTTTTCATTGCAGTGAAATGAATGACAGAGACATGTTCTGCAAGGAAGATTGTTTATAAATATTTATCATAGCCTTAACAGATATTTGTGTAATCCATCCTAATTTTGCCAGCACATAATTCACCAGTTATTTAATCTGTTGTGTGATGAGTGGCAGGCTCCTTAACCTTGAGTTCAATAAGGCATTTAAAGTGTGTGATCTCTTATCACAAGAACAGAGTAGGCAAGTAACTCATCTCTTTTATACATTCCTGTGAAAACTGGCATTCTCTCCATTTTCATTTAGCAGGCTATTTAAAGAAGATGCACATGTCTGAGTGTTCTCACTTCTGCCATTCCTTTCTGAATTTTGCCTCAACACCGTGGCAGGGATCAGCTGTGCCTCCAGGAGCTGCTGCCCAGCGCAGGCAGGATGGGAGTGGGAATGGGAATGGGAGTGGGAGTGGGAGAAGGAGAGGAAGTGGGAGAGGGACTGGGAGTGGGAGAAGGAGAGGAAGTGGGAGAGGGACTGGGAGTGGGAGAAGGAGAGGAAGTGGGAGAGGGACTGGGAGTGGGAGAAGGAGAGGAAGTGGGAGAAGGACTGGTAGTGGGAGAAGGAGAGGAAGTGGGAGAGGGACTGGGAGTGGGAGAAGGAGAGGAAGT
>VWZV01010745.1:364166-479474 GCA_013397155.1 Irena cyanogastra | reverse complement strand
AAAAAAAAAAAAAGGTGAGGTCCTTTGAACATTTCATGTTGGTAGGAAAACAATAAAATTATACAAAAATAGATTTTCCTTATTCAGGCCACTCTGGGGAACAGATTTTACACAGTGCATTTCAATGATCCCAGACAATGAATTACTATCATAATTTGTTCTTAAAGTCTGTTTAATTGGCTCACTTAGCCACCTGTTCAGCATTGTTACCATGAAAACATGGTAACAGAATTGATTTTGCTAAATTTCTGAGTGCCAGCCTTTCATCCTTCATCCTGCCTCCTTCACCCACAAAGTATCAGGCAATGCTTAGCACAGGTTTAAAAATGGTGTCATAGCCATGCTACACATATTTTAGCTAATCAGGAAGGAACTGAAAACTTATAACAATGCTGTGCTAATCGGGGCATTTACTCTCTGTCAGCTCTGCCTGTTCCTGGGTGAGTGTCAATTTGTTACATCCCACTGCACATATAATAACAGGGGGGAAAGGTAAAGAACAATATGCGTGCTTCATGTACGTAGAGAGATAGGTGACACACGTAGACAGATACACCCCTCAGCCCATTTCACATTAAGAAGTTCCATTAAAAGGAGTAAAATTGTGAGAGGAAATTCAGCCAAGGACTTTGAAACTGTTGTCCATTCTTTAAAATTTATTTTTTAAAAATAAAGAAAAGAAAAAGCAAGCAGAGTTAAAGGCATGAACTTCCATTTAGCCATGCTCACCACATTAAAAGAAAAAGTTATAAGGCACTGGGGCACCCTTTGTTGCCTGCCGTGAGTCAGATTGCTTTCCTCGAGACCAGTGCAAAGTATTTTTGCAGAAGAGCAGATTCTGAGAAGGAGAGGGGTTCAGCAGTAGAGCATAATTAGCACTCTCTAAAACTGGAGCTACAGTGTAAACAGCTCGAGTCTTCACGGCACAAAGCAAACAAACAATCCCAGCTGAGAATTCCCTGGCAGGAACCAAGCAAATACGGCCCTCGCTGCTGACTGCTGTTATTGCTATGGTTGCTTAATCAAAACAGACAGCAGCATGTAAAAATGTAAATATTTGATATTTGCTAATACAGTCCTAAGTTATTGCTCTGGCCTGCTGGTTTGGTTCCACGCATTGGGATCCTCTGTGCAACTCACTCGTCATACATTTCAGCGGAGGAATATTTTTTAGAAGCCATTATCTAAACTGCTGATGTAATAAGGCACCAGTATATGAAATACACTTAATAACTCAACTTCAGTTATTTATTGTGAACGAGGGTGCATTCTCCTTGATTCCATTTCCCAGCAAAATATAAGTGGAGCTTTCATCATGAGTGCTTGAATTTATGGCAAGCAGACCAAGTGACATTAAGAAAGCCACACAATCCCTTCATTCAGGCTTTAATAAGGAAGCCAAGGAAAAATTATCCAAGCTGGTTTGCGGGTGACAGCACAAGAACTTTTTGGAGTCAGAAAGTTAGCACGGAGGCTCCCTGTCAGCCCATTAAAAAGCAAGGTTGGCATTCCCAGATATTGGAACCATGTGTGCAGAGGAATTTTTCTTCTGGTAAGACATTCCAAATATTGTCCCAGAGCCAAACACTTCGGTGTTAGACTAATTTAAGCAGTATGTTGGAATCAGCTCTCAAGACTTTGATCATATGGAGATCGTTTGTTACAAATTGAACTAACCCAGTCTCTATTTCTGGTGGATCAGAACTATGGATTTGTTGAATTAAATGCCTCATTTAATGCAGTTTGCACATGAAAAGAAAGCTGCACTCAGGAATCTGATAGTGAATTTTTCACCTAACCAACAGGTCTACTTTTTTATTACTTTTAAACCTAATCCATACTCAGTCCACACTGTTCTTAATAAGCCCGAGGCTGTTTAGAGTGAAGGTTTAAATCAGCTCGTATGTTATGGGGGGAAAGCATCACTGAATTATCAAACCGTGTAATAAGGAACACATTTGAATCCAATTCTAGAAATAATTTTATGAAGAAAAATAAATTAGTTCTTGGTTGTTATTTACCATCCAAATAGCTCAGTGCTCTTTCATGACAGCAGTGGACAGAAAGCTGAAAAATGATTTTGCAGACATACGATTTTCTCCCTGCTTCTCATTGCTATCCCCATTTTTGCAGCTGAACTATTGTGAGGGTTAAAAGTGCACAAAATAAAGCATTTCCACATATGGCTGTACTTTCTTTTCATTTCTTGAAGTCATAATGTCTTTAACTGTTGATAATGATATTATAAACTGTCATTTAGTGCATTTTGAGTATATTAAATACATGAACAAAAGATGTGTAGTTCCAGCTGGACCCTGATCAGAAACACTGAGATCTGATTCACTGAAACTGCAGATAGCAACGTGCAGAGCTTGTGAGGAGCCTCGTGGAACAGGTCGCAGTTGCAATAGTAACAGAATAAAATAATCGATTAAAATAAAAGAACCTGACAGCAATTATTTCTCCAGGAGTGGGATGAAACTGAGCAATGGGTACCCAAGTGATATCTAATGGAAGAGTCACTGGCATGCTGCTACACAGTGGACTGACACAGGGCTTGAGTATATCACAACTCTCTGCCTTGGGGAACTCAGGATTTACACTGTTTTCAACACATTTTCATCTGGAGTCTCACACAAAATAAAAGCAGGAACACCAGCAATTCCCAGGGACCCTTCCTCTCTGTCACAAGGGAATCTACATTCCAGAGTTGACATGGAAGGAAATGGGAACGCTGTTTTCTGCCCAGAAGGGGCAAAATGAATCTCTCCAACCTCACAGCTTTGAAAGGACCCCATAGCCAAACTGAAAACCTCTGATACATGGATATAATTTTTAAAGACATCTCACTTTTTTACTGGTTTAGCAAAGAGATAATATGCCATGGTATATATAGCCTCAGCCCCTTGGTGCTGTTACAGGCATATCCAGCCACAGCAGCTGGAAAAGGAGCTAACCAAAATCCCAAAAAGGTGAAATCCCTGTCCAGACATGAGCCCTGAGCAAGAATTATCAAGACCTTTATTGGGCCTTAGAAGACAGAAAATAGTGGCATGGAAGTAACATGGCAATGCCCTAAGCCTGGCCAAGGCAAGCTCAATCCCAGTTTGTGCTGATGATGGATGGTGTTCCCTTGGCACTGAACACCAGGAGAACCATCCCGAGCCTCCCCTGCCCTTACCCGGCCACAGGTGGGTGATGGTGAGCTTGGCACAACCACTGCAGAACACAAAACAGGAGAGGGAAGCAATAAGGGTGTTGTGTGCTCCAAATCCCATCCTGGGGCAGGGGGAGTGGGAAGGATCTCCCACAGATCATTCATTCCAACTCCCATCGCATGCACAGAGCAGAGTTCATTCTTCATAAAGAAAAGGGAAACTGCTCCTTTAGGGAAAAAAAAACCAAACCAAACCAAAATAACAGTTATCTAGCAGATACTGATTTATACACACTCACACACGTTTACATATATATTTTATTGGCAAATAAAGAAAGATCAGATCTTTAATGAAATCAGGATGGGTTTGGGAGGTGAACTTGAGCTGAACTCCCCAGATTTTCATGGAACTTCAATTAAAAGGGTTTCAGAGGAGTTGCTGAAAGCCGAGCACTTGCCATTGAAAGCTTAATTTAAAATGAGAAGCATTTTTACACCACATTTCTCAGTGAAATTCTATCCCTGATCCTCATTATATACTGTTTTTCTCAAACAATATATATTTTTTTCAGATAAACCATGTGACAATGTATATAAATTTTATCCTCAGGTGTTATGACCAGTGCACACATAGTGGCCACAGTGACTAAAGAAACCATCATTATTGTGCAGAAAATCACTCTGCCCTCTCCACTCTAAGACTAGTGGTGAAATTTCAGTCAGAATTTGTTGTCATGTATGATATATAAGGATTTAGATACCTGATAAATACTAGTACTAGCAAAAAATGTGGTTTGGGGGAAAGGAGTGAAATCTAACTTCAGAAAACAAAACAGAAGAAAATGAAAAATAAAGATGGTTGTTTAATTTCTGCTTACCAGCCTATTCTCCTTCAATCCCAAGAATACAAGGTAAATACACAGCCTCACTTTAGGGCCCTTTTCAATACCAGTGGAGTCACACAACTCAATCTTTGAGCTTTGCCTTCAAAACATATCCCTTGCTTGATCAGATGCACTACAATTCCATCTGAATGTCAGCTTCTGGGTGACTAACCAGTGATTGAAGAGTGACCAAAATGGACACAGATCCTGGAGTTCCAATGGCTTGAAAGCATTAAGAGAAATTATCTTGTTTTAACCAGGTAACAGGAAATAAGTTACTTTGAAAACCATTTAAATAAATAATACTTTACTGTGTAATGAAACATGATGGAATAGAAATAATTGTGAAACTTTTTAAAGTAATGTTGGGGGGAGGTGTGCCTAAAATAACAAAATCCAGCACTGTGTCAGGGACACAGTTACCAAGACAAACTTTATGTGCTGTGGGGTGGAACCTCTCCCTCTGCCCAAGCTATCTGCACTGCAATTGAATAATAACAGACCTGCAAACCATAGCTGAGCTCTTGGAGCTGACATGTAAGACTAAGCACTGTAGTTTCATGGTCTCACATGCAAATGGCAACAATAAATAGACTGAAAGGCCTTGTTCCAATTAAAACATTAATTTCACATACTTCTTCCAGTTTTCATTTTCCTATGATCATTTCTTCTGTCCTCACTGTAGACCAAAGACTTCTAACTCACTTAAGAAAAGGCAAAACTGGATTGTCCTCAAAGGCTCTCCAGTCTCCTTCCCTTCCTGGCAGCTTTGTGAGGAGGCTCAAGAGGAATTCTTTCTTCTTTCACCCTTTTGGGGGGATCAGTTGTGTCCTAATACCTTCTTTGTCCCCATTGCATTCAGCTGTGAGGAGCAAACTCCAAAACTTCATTTTTGTAGTCTGGGAGAAGAACTGAGAGTTCAGGTTGCCAAACATGGATGCTAGGAAAGTTAGAGTGTTGGATTATCTCTTACGGGGCCAAAACGTGGTTTTAAAATTGTGCGAATACTCAGAATATTCAATTTTGTCATTGCTCATCCCACAGGAGAGCCTCCTCATTTATCCCACAGGGATGGTTCCTGCCCTGGTTAAACTTCAGTGTGAGAGCATTGGGCAGCAGCCAGCCTTTTGCAGGTCAGTGCTGTGTGCCTTGGCTGGTGATTACTGCAAAGCTCCTACCAGAGCCCAGGACTGCAGGGCTTCCTGCTAACGTTCAGAGCCATCTGAGCATGGCCAGATATCCAGCAGGACAAGGCTCTGGAGAGAGGCACAGCTGCAGCTTTGCTGGGTTCCCCAAAGCACTCAGTTTCTGCTGGCTGAATGCCTCCAGTGGAGCAGGAGTCAGATACTGGGGAATGGACAGGCAGCATCTCCTTCTACACAGACTGTCCAACAGTACCTGCAGAGTGGTGCTACATCAAACCAGCAGAGACTGATTTACACACACACACACACACGTTATTATATTGTATATTATTATGCATGACATATTGTATTCTTATTTATTTTATGGTATTTCAAATCAAGATATTTCAGGTTGGTACCAGAAACCCACCAGTGGGGTTGACATACCACTGAGCCATGTATTAGGACAAGTTTTCACAATGAAATAGATAACCTGGTATGAGTTAGAGGAAAGAGCTTGTGATCTGGTACTTCATCCTCAGCTTACTGCACAGACCAGAGCTGACACCAGCTAAAACAGGCTGCTCCCCAGATGTCCAGGATTTCACAGAGAGTGACAACCTTCCAATTCATGTTTTCAGCCTGCTATAATGCAGCAAGGGGAAAATCAGAAGAGATTTTTCTCTCTGCTCATACCTTCCATTCCCATAGTTTCCTATTTTACAAAGAGACTAATGTTATTTAAAATGCCAGATTCATTAAATCTTTTGTTTTCTCTAAATAAGAAGAAAATGGTTTCTTGCAATTTCATGGGAAGCCATCAATCTTTCCCAAAGCAACTTACTGTATGGAAGAAAATAAACATTGCTGTGTATGTAAAGCAGAGCAGAAAGGCTGCAGTCATGGGCAAAGCACTGCTTTCTTTAGTAGTAGCAACATATTAAAGCCAAATGTAGTCCACTGAAAGTGACATAAATAAGTGGATTTCCCATCTGAAACATTGTTTTTAGCAAGAGAAGCTTTTAATCCCCTTAAGTTCATTTCTAATCTGTCTTGGAAGTGCTTGTCTAAAGAATATTACATTGATGTAAAGGATTTAATTTATTAAAACTAAACAGCAGCCAGCACACTACTAAAGAATATCTTGTACACAGTACTCTCCCAAATGAATAAAGCTGCTACAGGTAGAAAAAAAAAAACTTGCACAAACACATGGCACAGCATTCATTAAAAATTCACACTTTAGGTTCCTGAGCTCTCCTGCTCACTGTGCTTTTCCCAATAAAGCAAACACTTTAGAATTCATAATACCTTTTATCCCATGTGCACAAATGACCTCCTCTCCTTTATGCACCTAGCAAATGAACAAGTACAAAAGAGAATAGAGTAAGCAGAAAACTAAACATGCCCTCTCCTACCCAAGAGCATAAAGAGAGAGCAAGCAGAGATTCTCAGAAGGGTTTAGAGCAGCCTTGACCAAGATGCCAGGGCTCCCATCAGTTTTGGCCAGTGCAGGCTACATAGGCAGCATCAATTATACAGTTTGTCAGTCAATTAATTTTAAGGGCTCTTTCTTAGAATACCAACTGAAGGAAACAAAAGCTGCCTTCAAAGTGCATTTAAATCACTTGTTAACCACAGATTTGGCAGACTGTTTAAAAATCAGCAAGAAGCCAACTGCCAAATGATAAAATGGCCTTTTTCCCCTTCCTGAGGATATGAAAATATCTCTGTTTATAGCAGCCCACCTTGAGATGCCTTGAGACATCTCCCTGGTTTCTCCATGAGTGCTTTTAGTATGTAAGGTGGTGTCCAAACACAATAGTGTCAAACGAGGCCCCAGAGATCTTTTAATCCTACACACTAATCATGGAAACACTCGCAGAAATTTTCTGAAAATGAGTAACCAATTGTC
Source organism: Irena cyanogastra (assembly GCA_013397155.1). Lineage (NCBI taxonomy): Eukaryota > Metazoa > Chordata > Aves > Passeriformes > Irenidae > Irena > Irena cyanogastra. The sequence continues at coordinate 472,394 of VWZV01010745.1, read as the reverse complement.
GTAAGGGAAGATTTAGTCCTCAAGGAACAACCTTCACCTTCAAAAATGTTTTTCTGTCTTGACAAAAGAGACAGTATGGAAAAATTCTGCTCTGCTGTGGCACAGTGTGTGCATTGTGACTCATCTGACATTACACCCATTGATTCCTCCTGAAGTCACAATGGAAGCTCGCTGCTACAAGTGAGATCAGAATTTGGTCACACATTGTTATCAGGCTGGATCTCAGATGACGTTGCACATGACATAGTTTCCATTCATCTCAATTATGGCTGGCAGCCATCCTGCCTCCATTTCGAGCCCACATAGCTTAAGTCAAATGGGGTCAGGATTGGTCAATGCTGGAAGGCCTCCAAAGAAAACCATGAGGCAGGCAGAGGTATAATTCAGGGATTAAGATTTAAACCTCCAGAGAAACATGTTCCTGAGGAGTCAATCCCTTAGTAGGTGTTATCTGCAAGGCAGTCTTGGGTTGGTGCTGATGCTGACTAAACACACCCCTCGCCAGCCAGGGAGAGATAAACAGACTCAGTAAGCCATACTGGCTTTTGTCCCACTACACCATACCAAAGCGAAGTGATTCTCCTTCTATTACCTACACACAGCTGTGGCAGTTCTAGCAGCATGGACACAGCCTGGTGTGAGTAGAAGGAGGACTGGCTTTCCTGAGCTCTTGCAAAATAAATTGTCCATGAAACTGAGGGCTTATCACAGGAAACCATTTTTCAGTGGGTGTTATTTACATGCATATTCTAACTTGATAGCAAGGACAATGGCAAAAATGCTCATCTTTAAGGAAAAAATCAATTAGCACAGAAAACAAAGTCTTCTGCCTAATAGGAAATCCCTTTTATTCCCTGCATTCTTCCCACCGCTTTAGACGGTGTGGTAGCACAGTCAAGTGGTACTTACTGACAATTTTATCTTGGGTAAAAGTCCATGAAAACATTAAAACATGAACAAGTCATCAAGTCAGTTTATGAATCAATATACAGATTTCTTCCATGCCCATAGCTGATTTCCATAACCATGAGCGTGCTGAAATCCTGTCTAGATGCCAAATCAATTTTTCTTATATATGAACATCACAGCTACTTGAGAAAGGGAATCTGTGCCAAAAACCTCACGCTCTTAACTAATTATTTCTGTGACTCCCTCCTTGCAAAGCACAATGACTGCCACATAAATACACACAACATTTATTGGGAACAGGCACACTTCCCACAGGTTCAGCCTGAGTGCAGCAACATCCCTGACAAGCTCATCTTCCCAAAATGTGCAGCCAGCCTTTTTCACAAGAAATGGTTCTGCTTTTCCCAGGACTTTTTTGCTGTGAAATATTCAAGCACTTATCATCTCAGGCAGGGCAGCCAGGAGGGTATGAAAATTCCCAGCTCTCCATGACTGCATCCTGCAGAGACAACTGTTGTCTGGCATTTGCTTTCACTGGTCATTGATCCTTGGTCTTGCCAGTGTCATTGTGGAGCTGCTGCCTGTGAGATGAGAGCAATCCTTTATGTAAATAATGTCCAAGTAGAGGAACTAATCATTAATGCAGACTGTTCTGAAAGCAAAAGCAAACAGCATTTGGCAAGGAAAACTATTAATGAGAGGGTCATCAGGGAATTCATTCTGCAAACCACATGGAGATTTGCAGAGTATTTCCTTGTGAGGCATCTCGGAGCAGATGCTGTGCAAGTACCACTGATGTGGAGAGGGAGAAAAATGGGGTTAAGGTACTGGGTCAGTGCTGATGGCCAAGTGGAGGGAAGACAAGAGGCTATGAGAACAGCAGGGCCCGAGGAGATGTGGGTTGGTATTGACAGGCTATAAGTGTGCTGATGTAGGTGATGGTTGGGTCTTGGCTCCAGCCTCCAGTTGTTTTTGGGCTTTCTGGACTTCAGGCACCATTGTGCTTCTGTAGGGGTGTAAATGTGTGTATGTGTGTGTAAGAGTGAGGAGCTGACCTAAGTTAACCCTTGTCTTTCATAGGTGGCTTCTGTTGTTGAAAAATAAAGTGGATACAGAAGAGGAAAGAAATCCCTCTCTTGTGTTCCACATTAATATATGGTTTTGTTGAATTAACTGCTGGCCCCTGCCATCCCACCACGCACAGCCTGAGCTCTTGGCTACCCATCTCCATGTACTTCCCTTAAGAAAGAATGAGTTTTCATCATTTCAAGCACTAGCAGTAACAAGAAAAGGAAATGTCCTACTCAATCACCCTAATTTCTACATACATAAGTTACAAATTAAATATATTATGCAAAAATCTGAATCACTCATATAAAGCAAGAAGGCAGAATGCATTCCAGGCTGCTTGGTGATGTGATGGGTATTGAGAAAGGTCTGAGGGAAAACTGCTTCCCTCTTTAATAAGGTCTGGAACACTTGTGCAGTGTCCATCCACAGTGCATTTACCGGAGAGAATACCAACCAGTGGAAGGTTGACAGCAGGTGTATTCATGTCCTGAGTTAGTTCCCCAAAAATGTGAGAGCAGCATATCACTGTGCCACAGCCCTGAGACAAAGCTCTGGGCATTGAAGCACCAATTCTGTGATATCTTCTGGTGCTCCATGGCTTGAACCTCCACCCCTATTGGTACCACTGATCTGTCTCTGAGGATTTGCCTGAGTACATGTAACTGGCACTTTCATTAATTTCTAGTCACATTTCACTTCACTGGTGAGAAACCTCTGTCCCCTGGGCTGGTCCTCCCCATCCAGTGGGCACTGGATGCTGCCAGCCAGGTGCTGCTCACTCGGGCTTATCATTCTCCCTCCCTGCCCTGACCCAGCTGAGCTGTGACACAGGAAATGCCACAGCCATCCCACACTGCAAAGCTAAGCTCCTCCAGATTCCTGCCGGGGAGAGAACAGGAAAAGTGGGTTTTGAGCTAGTGCTCTCTGCTGCAACCAGACCCAGAGCTCCCATGGAAACTGTCCATGTTCCCTGGCTTGTAGCACTCAAAGACAGCAGTGCTGCAGGCAGGCTGCCTCTTACCCAGCAGAGACCTTTTTAGACCCTTTGCTTCAGATCAAGCACACATGGTCCCAAGCTCTGTACATAAACCATGGCACCTCTGAGAAGGAAATAATCCAGTAATTGCTTCCAACACATGGGCAGTGCCACTTTGTAACGTCATCTTGCCATTTGCAAACATAAGCCAAATACCTAAGTAGAAGTAAAAGCTACAGACAGGACAAAGCCTGTCTTTGTAACACATCCATCCATAACTTTTCTGGGTGCTTGTTGCATCAGTATCCTAAACAGTATCTTAAAAAATTCTGTTATAATCTAATGGCCTATTCTCAGTCTAATGGCATTAGAGCTGCAGAATTAAACACTTACTATGACTCACAACTGACTACATTCTACCTCTGTGCAGTAGTTTATATAAGGAGATCATAACCTCCTCTGGCACCATAAATAACCATGGCTCCGCAGCAGCAGAGCCAGGCACAACGGACAAAACCATTGAAATTGCTAACCAAACAAGCAGAAGGAGTTATTAAAGAGCGCTTAGGCTCCACATGTTTATTTTCAATGATTTCCACTGCAAGCATGGCCTTAGCTCTCCCAAAGAGCCAGGACACTGATTTTGCTCTCATTAAACAATGCCCTGTCATCAAGCAGAGACGCTGGATAAAATGCGTGATTATTAATCCCTTAAACATAATTACAGATGACAAGAAAGAAAGAGGGGAGACAGCACCAGTGGAACAACTTTGCTCAAGAGAAGAGAGAACAAACAAGTATGACTGCAGATGTTATAAATGTTTCTAATTCAACTAAGCAGTAATTTTTTGTTCTTCCAAGTAGCATCCATTGGGTTTTGCCAACAGCTATGAACATAAGCTATGTCATTAGTAAGGTTGCAATTGTAGTAAATATAGAAGGAGGCAGTGTTTTTTTTTAAAATAAAATTAACAAGCCTTTACTTCATTGACAAAATCAGTTTTTGCTTCAACAAAACGACAAACCTGCAGTCAGAGCCTGGCTGATAAACTGGTGACCCAGCTCCAGTGTATGGTTTCCATGCACATTTTGTGAAGCCACAGGTATGCCTTTGGCTGTTTTGTTAAGCTGAGTGGAGGAGCCAGGAGCAGCCATGGAGGGTGATGTGTTAATGACCAGGACAAGTTTTCAGCTGAAAAGAGGAAGAAGTTGCTTGATAAGAAACAACGTTCTCTGTTCTCTTTTGAAGAGGCTGTGGAGACACTATGTATGAAGGGAGGTTAAGCTACCATCTTCCTGAAGGAGAAGGAGGGATGCAATGACAACAGCAAAGAGTTAGAGGTTCAGAGATCACTTCCAAATATCTGTGATATCTGTAGGAAGTCTGTGTCACTTCCTGGACTTTTGAGTCTAGGATGAGGTGGCACGTGTCTGGGAAAAGCAATTCCTGAGCTACAGAAGGTGTTGGGTGAGTTGGGAAATGGGCAGAGGAGCAGAGCAAGAGCAGAACTGTGATAAATGAGTTACAAGACAGGAGCGGGAGCCGCGGGAACACGTGAGGGTTTGCAGCTATGGAGCCTTTGCTCCACAAGAATTGATACCAGATGACTCAGCCACACAAATCTGATACAGATCACACTATGGGCATGTGACTGCTTCTACCAAATTAGATACAGCACATGATGTGAGCCTATGCCAGCTTCATTCAGGCTGTTGAAAGACAGACAATAAGGATGAAGAGCCTTAACGACAGTGTGGAGCAGTCCACCACCACCTATTCAAACCGGGATCTTCTCCCCAGATTTTTTCTCCAAAATGGTGAACAAGCTTAAACCTGAGGTGGTGAGATGTACTGGGACAGTGCTGTGCATCACAGGGCCATGAGTTTTCCACTCAGTGGCTGGAGGAGCAAAGCCAGGTGAGCTGTGTCACTGAGCAGCCAGTGCTGCAGCACACACAGGTGGAGGGGTGCATGGCACCCCCACAGCACAGGGGCTCTGCTGAGCAGCTGGGAACAGGAGGAAAGGGGGGGATTTCTACCTGGAACCCCAGGCAGCAGATGGTGTTTGAAAGTTTGACTTTCTTTTGGCCCTGCTGTAGAACATAGGTCTAAAACTCAGACTATACTGCTTCCAGCATCCCAACACAGATTCGCAAAACTCTAAAGAAACCCAAAAGAAGACACACTTGAGAAAAACCCCCAAACTAGCAACCCAGATGCCAAACTCAAACCTTCTGGTCGGTTCATTCAAGGCTATTTTTCATTTTACTTATCACTGCCACCAACGCTTTGCTTAGTCTTGAAGAAAATGTTGTCATTCCACAGTCAGATGTTTTTACATGCACATCCATCATGCCCTGATATATCCTGACCTTAGTTAAAACTTATGTTTTCTAAATTGTACTTTTATGTTGAGCAAGCCCTTAGGCTACACTGTTAAAAGTTTACATTGAAAAATCATTTATAATTGGTTTGTTTGAGTTTGCCTGCTTTGCCTGCTGCAAAGTCACCAGAAAGGGCAGTATTAATTAGTAAGGACTTACATAGAGTCTAGACAATAAAAAGGAAATTATTTTACCGTTTTTAAAAGCTTTAAGCATCTCACCAATTCTAGCAAATGTATCTTATAGAAATTACATTTAAGGGATAAAAATGCTGTATAATTTACAGCAAAGCTGTTCCATTTGAAGAATTTATTTTTTCTTGAAATATTTTCAGAATATACACACGTTGCTCAAATAAAAATATGATTATTGTGAAATGGAGACAGCCAACAAAAAATTTTAATTTATTCCATTTGTTATGCAAAATCTTGGTTGGAGAATTAAACAATAAATTTTAGTTTATTGCATAATGTCCTAAGTTTCACTATAAAAGACTTGTTTTCATTTTGGGTAGATAATGATGACAATTGCACAGAATTTTTAAATAGTGCACACAACAGAAAACTTTCCAGAGCTCCAACAAACCCTTCACTGCACATATTGTTTCAGCAAAATTAAGGAGTCAGCTCGTCTGGGTTAGACACTGAGGGATTGAGCTTTTAGTTCCAGCCATCCTTTCCAAGTGTCTGACATAACTTTGCAAAGCCCTATTAAACATGAATTAATGAATCATTGGAGCTGATTTTATTTATTCACAATGTCACTGCGAAGAGACAGAGGAGTTTTGGATCATGGCACTCTGCAGCACTTGATGTTATTTTAGTTCATAATTGGTGGTGACAAAGCCACAAAACGCTTAGAGCATTTGGCTAATGCCAAAAAAATATAACAGCAGGCACAGAATTTATCTTACGTCTACCTTCATTTGGAAGCAGATTATTTTGTCATCCTTGAGGAGACCGACTTGAGATCCCAATTTCTGTATAGGTTCAGATCATAACTCGCTGCCTGCCCGGCCCACATGTGTTGCAGTTTATCCTGCTGTCACCTGATACCCTGGAGGTCAGCGTGGCGGGGGGCACTGAGGAAGGACTGACAATACAAAAATGACTGCGAGCAAAAGGCATTCTTCAGGGCTGATTCTGATCTCAGAGCAACCAAAGATCAGCATGTATTTAAACAGATAGGGTTACTTTAAATAAATGTACAGTAGCAAAAATTCCAGGAAACCCTAAGGCAAACTGGAAAAAATAATCTGTTCTGTTTCCTTGTAGTCCTTTCCTATTTTGTATTGGAAAAAAACAAAGAAGTGGGCTTTTTTCCCAACACAAAGAACAGCTGAAATAAAAAAAGGAGGGAGGACTAACATGCTTCTACCTCAGGGCTTTGCTCAGCCTGAAGACAACCTCTAACTCAAGAGATATTCGCTTCTTTCATCTCTCCCATTTTTCACTGACAAAGGCAACAAACTGTAGGCAAACACAAGAAATGTAAAGCTCCATCCTTGAGCTGTTTCTTGATCCCTCTTCTATTTTTACTTCCCATCTTCTATGCTCTCACAAACCCATCCTTTCCCAACAGCTCTGGGCACATATTTTCTGAAGTAAATGAAGCTGATTGAGATCTTGCTGACCCAGGTTAAACACAGATTCATGTCATGAAAGCCAGAGGAGCTGTATCAATATCAAACCAGTGTGAACAAAAGTGGAATCAGACCCAATGGTATAAAGGTATGGAAACATGTATGTCCCAGTTGCCTTTTATTCACATCAGTTTAATGTTAATGAGGTGCCATGGTTCCTAACTTACAGGAGCAGAAGTAACTGGAGATGCCAACAGCACATGTGTAGTTTGGCACTGCTCTCCCTGCGCAGCGCAGGAACAGAAGTGCCAGGAATGCCTTTCCCTGCCTGAGCCCTCTTACCTGCTCCCAGCTGGGGCTATTCTTGCCCACCTGCTCTGGCAAGAAGCTCCCACACGTGTTTGGTGTCAAGCACAGCCATAGGGTTCACCCCATCCTTTGGCGCCGGTGCGTGGCCAAGGAACAGTGACTGGCTCTGTGTCACGGCCCTTCTTTCCATGCACACAGCACATTTGCCCACAAGTCAGCCTCAAGCACTTGTTTGTACCTAGTCTTGCTGCCAGGTTAAAGAGCAGTTACCACAGGCAGAGGAAAAGAAATATTTTGCAGGTTTGTAATTCACTAAAGCACTGGACCTGTTCCAGTATGAGTCTACTGTTGGGTAGGAGAGAAGACATGTTCAGGCTGTGGTCTACAATGACACACTTGTAATATTTGTGAACATTTCTAGTGACTGAAACTATTTTCTGGGTGCTCTGCCTGTGCCAAGAGACTCAAGCACACAAATTCAAGGTAATGCCCTTTTGCTTGCATGATTCAGGCTTGTGTCATTCCAAGTTTTAATGGTAGATTTAAGAGGGTCACTTCAACCATGCACTATAAGACAAACACTCCTGAAACAAAAAAATTCCAGCATAGCACAAACTACAAAATCACGTTAAATCTCCCAGGTGTGGTTCTTTAGTGGCTTATACTTAAGTGATTTCTGTGCATGTGAAGAAAAACACTTCAAAGATCCTTTTACTGGTATTATAGTCACACATTTACCTGGTTGGACAGAAGAGTTCTTGTCTTTTCTCTTCTAGAAAACCTGTAGAACAGAATTTACAAGACTTTAGAGTCTTTGGCTGTGATCCATAAATCAGTACATATCTTCCTATTAATCAGAAATGAAAAAATTAAGTAGAAGACAGTAAAATTGTGTCCTCTGACAAAAATGAGAACCATCTTGTTGGTTTTGACATCACTGACTTTGGATATGAACCTCAGTCACCTGTTACTTTCCATAACAGCTCTAACCAAGATCCTTCACAATAGAAGTAAAAACTTCTTTGTTTTTAAAATTCACAGAAACCTTTTAATTCCTCCTCTACTTTCAAGAGAGGCAATATACATGTGACACCAGAAAAAAAAAAAGTTAGGAAAAAAAAAAATGCAAATATTCACAAATTGCATGCAGATACAAAAATATTACATTTTCCTTGATTTCCCTTGTAATTCTTTACATGCTGCTATCAGAATATCCCTCCACTTCATCCAGTGTTAATTTGTATAAATCACTTATTGAGTGATTTACACAACTTAACACCAAAAATTATACTCAGCAGTGAATGTGTGTTTCAGAATAATAGCCAAATTATTATCCTAAAAGGTAGAAAGTTTGAAGCTAAAGTAAGGGGAAAGAAGAACCATAAAACAAAAAATAGATTCGCTTGCTTTGCTGTAGTTAAATGCACAGAGAGTAGGAATAAGTCTCCCAGGAATGTATCAAACCAAGCAACACAAATGCAGCCTCAATGCACAGAGAAACAGCAGCAGTGCTACCAACCTCCAGTAGTCACAAGTCAGAAATGATGCACTAGAAAACCAGGAGATGTTAAAGCTCAATGAATGTAAAAGTTCATTGTATTTGTTTGTGAAGTTTGCATCTGAAATTCACACTCAGAAGCTTTTTTCTACCCCTCCAAAGCCTGAAAATATTTATTAATAGCTAAGCTTATCATATGACTCTAGGAGCTGGGGAGTATATAGAAAACATTAAACATTGAAAGCTTGGATGGGCAAATTCGACAATTCTGAGAGACAAAAATTAAACAGGACACAAAAGCCATGCCACCATGGCTGGAAAGACCCCGTGGACCTGGCAAGAAGTGATCCAGCAGGATCAGCCATGCCAAATCAGGCAGTCACTGGGTGGCTGGTGTTCTTCAGTCCTGGCCTTGGGGTGACACACCTACTTCTGGTTCAGAAAATCGGGAAAAATCTCTTCTGGGTAAATGGAAAAGGAGAGAAACTCAAAAGTCATACACTCTTTCTGAAGAGGATGGTCTTGCAGTCAGTACTTCACTTTATGTGACAGTCACGGAACAGAGGTCACTCTCAGACGGGAACAAGCAAAGGGACCTGAGAGCATCAGCACTGGCTGAGACCAGCACAGCCAGCATGCCCTGTCAGGATGTGCTTCTTATTCCCAGGGGCCATCCAGGCAGGGCCCAGGGTCCCTCAGGAGACTGTGAAGTGCCCCATCTCTGGAGGTTTGCATGGTCCCGCTGGATCAAGCTCTGAACAGTAACAATAATTGCCCTAAGAACAAACCATCATCCTCTACCATGTTTCACATGATAAAGTATAAATAAACAGACCCAAACACAGGCAAATATAGACAGAAAATTGGAGCTCACATATTAAAACCCTACTGCCACTCAAGGGACCCCTTTTTAGGCAGCACTTGCATGAGGAAATTACCGTTCCTGTCTTCATTCCCACCCAGGTGCCTCTCTCTCTACAACACCTGATAGCCTCCAGGTTGCTGCTCTGCTCATGGTTTCTGTGCTCTGTCACACTCTCATGTCAGGATTCACCATCCAGTGACGAAATCTGCCATCACACAATGCCATGGCAAAAGCCCAAGCTGCACCAAGGCAGGATTTCACTCCCATTATGGGCAGGAAGCTCTTCATGCTCCCCATGGAACAAATTAGGAAGGGCCTGCAGTCTCAAGTGAAGCCTGTATCAGTGACTCTATGGTGAGTTAATGCTCTAAATTGCCAGCCTCCACCATGGACAATGCACACAGTGTTGGAGTGTCTCACATTATGGTCAGATGGAAGCTCCTGACAGCCTCCTGTTTCAGTGTCCTGGTATGGAAGAGACTTTAAGAACAGCCAGTCTTTCCCACAGCCAGATCCATAGGACACACCAGCAGATCACTCAGCAGCTCCCAGCAGTAGATAATAAATAAACATGTATATAAAGAATAAAACAAATTTTAATTTCTACTTTAGGAGCCAAGGGAAATGGCTCACTGGCCTGTAGAGTTATGCAACAATTGACTTCCTTTCAAGTTGGAAATTACAAGATCACACAACCACAACTATAAATATGCTCCTATCGTACTGAAATAAGTTTTGCTTTCAATTAAGCAGTTGTTAAAAGTATGTCTCTTTTTAAAGAACTGGCTTATGATAGGGGATATTTCTTCCTTGGCATTTTTAGTACATAGGAGTTTAAATTTAGGTTACAAAACAACTAGCCTGACCTTTTCCCAGAGCTTTAAATCCTGGACAATTTCCATGGCACTCAGAGGTTGCTCAGTGCTTTTGAAAACTGGACCATTTCTTTCAATTTTGGGAGCGTAACTTCCAGGTACCAGCCCTGACAATCCTGAACTAACGTGTTTCAGAAAATAGCAGTTTTCCTGAATTATAGAATTCCTGAATTTCCAGACAATTATAGAAAAACCTTTGTGGAGTCAGGTATTTAGGCAAAAGTTTGAAGTGCTTTGTCTCAGTAGTACTTCAACAAACTTTATAGGCAAGAAGCACCAGCTATCAGAAAGAGTTTTAAAACCACAGATCATCTGCTTTTCCATCTCTCCAAGTGGAATTCTGAAATGTCATCAGTTTAAAGTTTCAGATGAGAAGATATTTTTATCCATTTGAGAAAAAAATCCATTTCCCATGCATTAGATTCATGCGAAACTCTAATGTTAGAGGCTGTGTCCATCCTGTTCACTGATACAAATTGTACCCTGACAATCCCAGTGATGGGATTGGAAGGGGGTTGAGCACCACAGCATCTCATAAGACAGCTCCTCAGTGCTATTCCTGCAGATAAGATATAATTTGTGCTCCCCTCAGGCACCAAAGGCAATGTACCAGTGCAATAATCTTCTGAGTATCCCAACATTTACAAATAATTGTAAAGACCTGCTAATATGGTTTAGTTCAGCAACTCTTCACAGTGCTGGGTGCTGACAGAAATGACAACCAAGAGAGTATGAAACAGCCTTTAGGATGTCTTGAAGGAGAAGGCTTGTGAAGCAGTTACTCAAGGAACAAGCAGTGAGAAGCATGTTGAACACTTCGGAATTGTGGCCTCTCCAGCCCCACATTTTGTTCATAGACTGAACAAAAGCCAGTGTTTTGGGTTTTGTAAAGCTCTCTAGCAAATGGGGCAAGGAATACAATGGTGAGGTTACAGCATAGTCATAAATGTGTTGTTTGTATATTCACGTTCAAATTTCGTTACTGAACTGCTCAGCAGTCACATGCAAAGCAGGTGGCAGAGACCTTAATAGGTTTTTTTAAGAAAGTTTTAAGGGGTTAGAGGGTCTCATAGGAAAAATTAAGGAGTTTGATAGAAGTATTAGAATAGCAGTTGATAGAAATACTTAGGATGGCAACTAGGAGGGGAAGACTGTTTATACATCAGAGGAACAAATGACACTGAAGCCAGAACTATTAAATGTCTGACAGAAAACCAGAAAAAAAAATCCAGATAAATTGACTCAGATGCCCCGTGTTAATAACACTGAAATTAACAATGCAATATGATCAAGGGAAAAAAATCTTGGTGTCAGCTGAGATGATATTTTGCCCCACCTCCCTCGTGCCAGAGGCAGGGTGTGCAGTGCCCCCCGATCCCTGCAGCAGGGCCCTGGATCCCCACTCCCCTCGCCGTGCAGAGCTGAACAGTGGCACCAGTGGCAGTCATTTGGCACCAGTTTCTGCCAGTGAAATGCACAGGAAGGCATTCCAGCACCACTGCCCAGAGCCATGGCAGCCTGGAAGGCCCCACCAGACTTGAAGAGGCACTAAAGATCAAACTCTCTGAGGAGTGCTTGCCATCTGTGGCAACACTTCCGAGACATCTCAGCAGGGAAGCAGTTGCCATTTTTGTACTAAGAAAGCACATTTAAAGCCTCCATTCATTTTACTTTTGAAGTTGTATAGGAGTTAGGGAGGTAAATAATTATTAACTTTCTGGTTTGCTACACAGTTCTTTTAGCTGATTCTGCCTCTGCCTGAACTATCCCATCCATTAAATGGTGTTACCATTAATTTCATCCTTCACGTGAGAAACTTAAATCTACAAAAACTGTTAAACTCCTAAACCACAATGTTTAAATATCAGAGAAGAGGGAAGCTTGCATATTGCTTAAGAGAAACAAAAAAAGAAAATAAATCAAAAGCTACGCTTTTAAGGGGTTTTTTTTCTAATTATCACTGTGAATACATTCATCTCTCATAAAAATATCACTTTATATACTTACATTAAATTTGTTAGATTTTTTCATATAATGCGTATTTCTGAAAACAATGCATGTTTCCAACAAAAAATGAGCGTTAACTAAGAGACAGCTACCCACATTTTATTCTTCTGGAAGTGGAAAATTCAAGCACATAAATCAAAATGACCCTAAAGCAGTGACCAGCATGCCCTAAGCAGATCAACACTGGTTTCATTGACCTCCAGACTCATAAGGGTCATATTTTCACACAGATGAACTGGTCTTGAACTGCCTTGCCATTGCATTGTGCACAAAGAGACCCCAGCCACAAAGTGTCTCTGCTTTCTGTTAGGGTAACCTGGATCACTTCCCAAAACAAAAAAAATCAAAGCCACATTCCATTTTAGAAAGTGTTTGTCTGTCCTGCCTGAAGCCCTTTCTTCTACTCTTGATTTTCATGAGTATATTTGCATGAATTAACCATTAATATTCATATTAAAAATAAAAAACAAACAAACCTACCACCCAAACCCCCCAAAGCAGCTCAGTAAGAGCCCTCAGAATTCGTTATTACAGATTTTTCTTTTCTGAAGATTTTTCCAGGACACTTTTTCACACTCGTGGGACTCCAGCTATTCAATTAGTGCACAAACTCTGGGCAACTCACTTGAAAGCTGTAGGCTCTCCTGCTAACAGACCTGCACTGAAGTGTCCCTTAGATCACAGCAGTGTTTCACAAATGTTAAAGGGAAAATCCTCGCAGTTTTCCTGCTTAGGAAAGGAAAGGGAGGAAGCACTGAGGCACTGACTGTAAACAAGAGGTTCAGCCCTGTGCTGAAGGACACCACAAAGTTCACGTGCCATCAGAGTTTTCTGAATGCACTTGTGCAGTGTTCAAGCAGTGGGTGAGCCTTTTTTGTCTCCCAGCATCAGAGGGCAGCCCCGGCTCTCGCTGGCTCTCGGCACAGGACGAGTTTTGGCAAAAGCAGAGCGTGCCACGGCTGGCTATGCAGAACATCTGTGGCACAGGTGGGAGCTGAATCCAAACCAGCTAACTCCCAGCTTACTGCTTTGATCACAAACTCTGCTCCTCACTAGCCTGTAGCATCCCTCCACACACTTTTGGGAGTGCTCCCAGGGTAAGATGGAGAAGCAGCAAGTGAGGGCAGGAACAGGCAGAAATGGGAAGCTGTGCAGGGTAGATCACCTGCTGGGGGTTCTCATCCTTACCCTAGGATTTTATAAAATAATTCTGGAAGCTTTGGGGGTGACTTCTGTAGCAGAACTGCAAAAGACAGAGGCAAAGTTTTACCTCTTTCAGAAGCACACACTTTGTTTCTAGTTTCAGTGCCACTGTTCATATTAATGAAAAATGCACAATGTTTTTGTTGCCTCCTTTTTTTTTGCAATGGAAGTGATTTCTCTCTGTCAAAATCAATCATCATATCAGTTTTAATCAGATAAAGCTTTTGGCTTCTACTATCTAAATTGCCCTTCCCACAGTGCCTAAGACAAGCATCAGTGCTCCATCACAAAATAAATGTGTTGATATTTGATAGCTCATTTGAACACGATGGTATTTACATCTTACTTGGTTAGATTTTCATTTAACACAAGTTATGGGCTCACATTGAAAATAAAAACAATACTTCTCTGTTCCTCTTGCCATTCATGTCTACTTTTGTTTCAGCCTAAAATAACACATTGCTGGAGGGTATTTTCTTAACACTGCCAAGCCTGAATGCAAGCCCTGTGGAGAATGTTTGTGTTGGGCTTGCCATGGTCCAGGCTAATAACAACGTGATGATGTATAGGTGAATTCCTGCTCCTCAAGTCCTCTGTGACACACGGATTAGGTCTGCCCTTATCTTCTAAGACATCTGGATGAGTGTCTGGGTTTTAATTTCACAATGAAATCACAGGGGACTAGAGTTATGTTATGTGCTTATGAACAAAGTGGAATATCACTGGTAAGGGCAAGAGTGGATTACCTTAGATAACTCTACTTAAACCAGGGAACATTTGAGAATGTTGAAGAAAGGAAAGAGGTTCCACCAATAAAAACAAACACAGGCTTAAATTTGTGTTCTGTGTACTAAACATTTTAAAGCTCCTGGAGGCTGAAATATGACCACATGTAAATGGACTGATAAAACTAAGACAACTCTTGAAAGACCAGATCAGGCTTCCCAGGACAACTACCAGCACTAAATCCTAATGGCATGCATAAATCATTTGAAGACACATTTATTCAGAAGATGCCACTTTAAAGTCAAAATACTCTGCTTTAATCACCAGAAATAGTATGTGCATACTAACATTTGCAGAAAATGCTCAAGGGCAACATGAAATTAGTATCTTAAAATTCCTAAATACATGCTTTTCCTAAGATGAAGACTTTTATCTATTTATGCCCATAAAACTGTCAGGAAAAAAAGACCTGTGAGAGCATAAAAGGGTCAGTCCTGCTGCCTACAGCCCAGCCACGGACAACATTAAAAACATCAAAGTTCATATGATGTTCATGGTTGGGCTCTGAGCGTTGCAGAGCTGAATAATCAGCTTGCCAGACCCAAATCCTGTGATCTGGGACTATTGCAGCTTCCCAGCTTCACTGAGACTGTATTCCCTTTCTGCAGCCTCTGCAGACATTTCCTCCACACCCTCAGCCCCTAGCCAGGCTGTAATCCCAAGGGTCCAAGCCTACCTTGTTTGTCATCATGCTGATATCTGTTTGGGTCTGCAAGAGAGCCCAGGCTCAGCAATCCAGAGAAGGGCTCTGGCACTGCCTGTGTTCAGAAATGGGAGAAGCAGGAGGGAGCCAGGCTGAAAGCCTGAAGGATCCAGGCTTATTTCCCTGTATGGCTGCAGACTGTTCCCTCTCTGCTCGTGCATTTGAGTTGCGAAAGTGCTGAACATTTGCAATGCAGAAAAAAATGAAGACACAAATAATGACATTAAGAGATAAACAGACAAAATTCCATTTTGTTTAGCACATTAACTACCTGTCCTCTAATCTATTAAATTAAAAGTGATCCAGACATATTGAAAGCTTTTAGTAAACCACAGGGATTAATATATACTTAGGAAAGCTTCTGTTAATACAGTATTACTTCATAAATATACAACCAGCTATTCCATTTTAAATTAACAACAATATAACCTGCAAAAGTTGTTGCTTCCTTTCCCCCTCAAATATCAATAGAAAATACATTAGGCTTCAGTGAAAACCATAGAAAAACTTTTATTGACTTTGGTGGGATCAAGATTTCACCCAATAATTCTTTAATTTTCATGAGTGCAACAAAATAAAATATTTTCCTCCTGATTTAAAGATGATATTCACAGTTTCTCTGCCTAGATAGGAATATATCTAACTTTAAAATTGTCTCTGCTGTTCCCATATAGACAAGTTGTTCTATTTAGGCTAATCCAGCCATGAAAATAGCTAAATGAGGTGTCAAGATTTCCTTTTGATCCTCAGTTTAACAAGAGTTTTAATCAGTAATAGATCTAACATACGTGTGATGCTCTGCAAGCAACGTGAGGAAAGTATATCAGTTTTCTTTCTGAGCACTTCACCTGCTTGCTTTGCTTAACAAGCAATCAAAACACAGATCCTGTTGTTATTGTTCATACATTAGATACAAATGGGGCAGCTCCATGAAACTAAACTTTAAATGTGTGTGACTGCAGCCTACAGACCACAATATTTCAAGGGGAAAATGATAAGTGAGACACTGGCCCTGGAAAAATGAATGTACTACAAGACATCATAATATGTCTTCCTTATGTGTTATTCCAGCTGCTTCTTAACAATGCAAAAAGTCTCATATCCCATCAGTGAGACTCAGGCCTACCTTGTGAGCACAGATGTCCTGCTTGGCTGGAAAGCTGGTGGGGTCCTTTAGTATGTAGATTACATATATCACACGGATCCATGTGAAAGACACAGAGATGGCTGAGATTTAATGTTCTTTTCATTTTGCATGGAGAGCCCAGTGGTCTGGGTAAGGGGAACAGCCACTGAGGGCTGTAGTCAGCCTCACTGAAGCAGTTGGCACCACCAGGTGCCTGCTGCACTCTTCCAACAGCAGTTGCACCTTTGTACTGTGAGTGGAAGGGGATGCTCTCAGCATCTCAACTTTACAAACAAATATATTAGCTTAGGCCACTGCTAAAATGCTGGACTAGCACTTCCAGTTGTGCCATAAGGGAAAGCAGCAGGGTGCAGCTGTGTCTCTGAATTGTTCATTCATCACTGGGAGCTGTTGTCAAATAGAAACTGAGTCAAGGCCCTAAAATCAGCTCTGAGGTTTTAGTGTGTGGATAGGAGCCAGGTCAAATGGCTAAAGCACCAGGACTTCACGTGACACCTTCTAGAACACAGTGGATTGGTTAGAAGGAGTTTCCTCACCTTTGACGAGTTAACAGGAATGCCTGAGGATGGAGGCAAAGCTCTAGCTTGCTAAAGGAAAGCAGGAAAGCTTCCAAGACCAAGCAGATCTATCTACCACCTCCAGTGACTGTGGGTAGGCTGAGCAAATTTGCCATCAGTGTTCAAACGCAGGCTGTGGTGCTGAGAACAGCAGCAGAACCCCACCCAGCCCTCAGATGCAGCCTCACCTCTCCTGTGCATGTGTGTGTGGCCCCACCTCAGCCACACATCTCCTGCTGCTCGGGCTTGCCAGCACAGGTACAGAGAAGGGCCAATCTTGCAATCGTTTACTCAGACAGATGAGCTGCACATAAGTAATGAGCTGCTAGCATCCCAGCATGTTAGACAATATGCTGACAATGTCATAACATTATTTCATCCTTCTTAAAAGATAAGACCCAGCCTGTTCTAACCTGCTCAGGTCATTATCTTGTTACCACAAGATGCCCTGTCACTAACCAGTTTAGAGTATGTAAAGCTATAATTTGCACTAAAATGAATTATGTATTGTTTACAGTTTACCATTAAATTACAATGAACAAAAACAAGCATTTAGGATGCCTCTTTCAAAGTCTTCCAGATGAGTTTAAATGTACACAGAAACAAATGCCTTGATATAACAGCATTAGAAGTAGGCTGGAGCTTGGTTGACTAATTTTCACACTAACTTACTTAAAAGCCAGAAAGAAAACAGTGAAGATCTTTATACAGGCCATCAAAAAGCCTGACTGCAAGTGTTTCCAATTTGCTTTAGTAATTAAATTGAAAGGAGTTTACGGGTTTTTTCACCCAGGTCATTTACTACTTTGGAATTTTACTGCTTGCTTTGCAAAGAAAACAAACTGGAATGAGTCACTGGTGAGTATAAAGAGTGGATGAACACTGCTAAACAAACCAAACAGTGAGCTCAAGTGGATAGAGAAAACACAAGTCAGAATTCTAAATATGGATCTGAGAATAGTGTAAAAGGATTAGACGTCTTTGTCACATGAAGAGCAAACCCACATGCCAGCATGCCTTTCCAGTGCAAGCAGCCACTGATCAAAGTAACATCTACCAGTTTGTAAATATGCTAATCTTCATGTTTACACAAAAGTGTCAGCACTTGCTTTACATCACAAAGAGCCTCATACAGTTGAAGATTAATTACTTCCAACACTGAGATAGTGTGTAAATACTGGTTTCACCAGAACCCTACCTTTTACTGTATTTGCACAGCTCAGCAGAGGTGTGCGTTGCTAAAACAGATACTTCAGGGACACTTACAAAGTGTCAAATACCTCCGGATAGATACACTTTTGACAGGTATTTTAGTGATTATGTGGAGCCAGGATTAGGCAGGTTTAGGCTTCATGTTGCAAGTACTGGATCAAAAAATATTTTTCCCTTTTTCTATGAGTTTTAGCTCTGAATAGCACTATCTACCCTAAACATGATTTGTGCATTCAGCTTTTACACTTATATGTGATTACAAAACATTTTAAATTAATTTTTCCACTCACTTTCCTTCCTTGTAGTGGCTTAGAGCCACCTCACAGTCTACCAGGCTCTTGGCAGTGTCCATGTCTGCTTGCTGAATGCTTTAACTCTTGTTTAAAGAAGGATGAGGGCTATGACAGGGACACACAAACACATCATTTTCTAGTAGTGAATTTCAGAAACCTTCAGCTCTGGTATAAAACAGGGAATGTAATTACAATGCGAGCTGAGAAGGAGAGATCAGTACCTACTGCTGCGTTTTTGCAACAATAAGGAGATGAAGCCAAGACAAGACTGGGTTTCCAAGGTTCAGGTACTTATGTCATATCTTGTAAGATCTCTTTAAAAGATATTTTTCATTTTCATTACCATGTACTTCCTACAAAAAAAACCCATGGTGGCAATTGTAATACCGAAGGGCCATGAGCAATAATTAAAAAAAGGAAAAAAATTCAAGTGGGAATTCTCTTCACCTCTCCCTTGCTGTTAGTGCTCAGCACAATTGCCACAAGAACATCACTACTTGCCAACAAATATTATCACATTTGTTTCCTATTCTAAACTAAGAAAAAAAAAAAAAGTGAGATGTTGGCAAATGCTAGCGTTAAAAGATTGCCAGAGCAAACAAGAGTGACTAGATGAGGATAACTGGGAGATTTAAAGAAAAGAGAATCAAATACAACGTTTAAAAAGTGAGAAAGAAATGGCTTCCATGTGAAACACCCAACCTGAGTGGAAACACTTCCATATTAAACACTCAATGAGGCATTTCACAGGAGTGCTTGCTGCCCAAGCCAGCCAGGCTTGCATTCCCCTCTTCACCGTGACCACGGCACCGGGAAGCGCTCTCCAGGCACAGGGGCCGATGGCAGCCAAACCAGATTGATGAGCTGACACGTGGGCTGCCCTGTCCCCAGTCCCTGTCCCCAGGATGGCAGCTGGGAGCCTGCAGCCCTCACCCCAGGCAGTGCAGGGGCAGCAAGAGCTGCAGGCTGAGCTTGGGCACAGAGCAGAAGCAACGTGTGCAGCAGAGACTGAGGCTGCTGTGGTTAAATCAGCATGCTCCATCTCATGTTTGCATAGGGCAACACAACCATCAGATTAATTACTAATTACAGTGGATTGCTCCTAAGTAGGTTCACAGCAATAATAGTAATAAAAAGACTAAAAGAAGCATTATTAGCATAGTTAATTATATGACCATTGGCGAGATTATTGATGGAGATACAAAATGCTGTTGAACAAGAAAGATATGTTTGACATTGCTTAAGAGAAGCTTAACTGTTGCTTCATATCTTTTTGGATTTTTCTAATCATCTCATCTGTGTTCCAAAAGTGCAAAAAAACAGTAATTATCTCTGTTTGATCTTTGACTGACAATTATTTATAAATCTATTGGAACAATAGTGTTTCTAAAATGTAAGTAAACCCAGTAAACTTTATCAGCATGAAATCTTCAGCCACACTGGACTGGGTTATGGGAATCTGTCCTGTGATGAAAGCAGATAATAGTAATTTATTGGTTTAGTCATAATCCTTTCAGTAGTCCAGATTGCTGTTGCAAATTTGTTAAAAATCTGCTACCATTCACTGAGCAACAGTACAACACCTGAAGCAATAACATGGGTGGGGAATGTAAAGCAGCACTCTGATATTCATGTGTGGCATGAGTTAGACAAGGCCACGGGAAAAGAGCTGAGAAAGAACAATGTTGCATAAACCAGAGAGAGATTCCTGTTCTCCCACAGCATGTATGCAATTTAATCTCCAAATGGAGACCAGTTTAACTTTTCAAATGCTTCAAGAGTACAAAAAAGAATTATTCACTCAGCAGTTATTTTTTATCCTTTACAGAGTGGCCACGTGCTCCCATGAAGGACCTACTGCAACGAGACACCACCTGCGTAAAACCACACTCTCATGTGAAAAGTATTTACACTAGTACACATTATTTTCCCTTTTATTTTTCTTTATTTGGTGCACTTGGCAATACATAGCTCGCAGCTCAGTCAGCCAGTTGCCCCAGTGTTTAACATGGCAACTTCAAGAATAAATATTAATATTTCTAATCATCTAGTTTGGCAAAAGAACTGAGGAGCAGCTGCTGTATTTATGACTGCCTTCAATTCATATCCTGAAATAGGCTGGATTTGAGTGCCCCCCTTTAAAAATATCCTAGAAGGCAGACCTCTGTTGGAGTCTAACTTCAGTGGCAGGTACAATTACGGCTCTCATTGAGAGGAAGACAGAATGGTGACCAAGTGATGTAGATCTGTTTTCAGAGCAACACCCAGCAAACAAACAATTCTCCCAAGCACTTTTAAGGGAGCACAGAACAGCATAAATGGTTGTGTTAGCACATTTGTTTCAACATTTCTTTTTGGTTATGTTCTGATCACTCACTGCTAGTCATCATATTTTATGAACCTCACCCATGAACACTAACATGCAAACTGAAATTTAGGACTCCTGACCTTTAACACAAAGTGGCCATAGGTGTTCCCACAGCTGTTAAATAAACCTGTGTTTATGGAGCCATAAATGTAGTGCAGGTGAAGTTTCCAATGATGTAATAACAACTTCCACTGCTGTGCAGTTTGTCATTTATACAGCAGTGTACCATCACTGGTGAATATTGTTTTACAATAACAGCACAGGTTCCTTCGATTAAATCACTCTTTCTTCATTTATGAGTCATTCGACCTTTAACCTCTCAGAGGAAGATCAAACCACTTCTTAAGGCCCCACTCTTTTAACCAAGGAGCACAACAGTTGGTGAGATAACTAAGGAGGTTGGTATGTGCCCCCAGGGTTTCACAAACAACTGTCCTAGATCTTTTATAAGATAATCTTAACATAATCATGTAGCCACAAATTGTCGTGTAAATTCCCAATTAAAAACACCAAATAGGAGCTGTAAATCATGATACAACTGCCACCTTTTCAGCACTGAAATGCAGTTTGAAAAGCAGTAGAGAAGCTCTTGTTTGTGCTTGTTCGAGTACTCAACACACCAACAGCAAAACAATCCATTTGATTTACAAGAAAGAGACAATGTGACAGTAGAACTAAAACTCCACAAAACTTAACATAGCAGCAACAGAGAACACAGAACTTACAAAACTGCTCCATCCCCCATTCAGGACTATGCTTGTAAAAATGAGCATTTGTGTTGGCATGGCTCCACACCCACTCCTTGTCCCAATTTACATAAAACTGCAGCATGCTCCTGTTGGAAGGATTGATGGCAGTTTGGGGGATGGGAGGAGATTTTGTTTGTAAGAAACGCAGCTTAATTACAATATAAATGTTAGAAAAATAAATAGTCATTAAAGCCCTTTATCCATGGCTGATTGGCTTCATTCCACAAACTTCAGCAAAGTTTTTATCAGACAGAACTGAAGACACCCCATCTGCCACAGCACTTTGGCCTTTGTCAGGGACCCAGCTGAGCTGTGGGTACCCACTCACGGTGGGTGACACATGTCCATTGGGGCACAGATCTCCAGCCTAGCCCACGGTATCACAGGTCCTTGTTCCAAGACAGCTGCTTTTCTCCTGCCACTACCAAAAGTCAATCTCTGTTTCCTTTGTGAAGATCATTCTGTAGCTTAAATTATTCCAGGACTAGGTTTTAGTGCTGAGCGTCTTGGCTCCTTGTCCTTCACATGCACACTCACTTGAAGATTCACATCCCTTCCCTGTGACATCCTTCCCCACTCTGGCAGCCAGAAACATGATTAGAATGGGTTTTATAGCTGGTGCATAAACAATCCCCACAATTAATTACAAAAATTTTAAAGCATCCAGCAAATATCTTAGTTGCTGTCAACAAGCAGTCAACAAACGCAGATTGCGTTTTTCTCCTCCTACTTCACACTTTCCATGTTTCCCAACACTTGCCAGAATGTTGTGGTGATAGATGCAGACAATAGATGCTTTACTAAACATGTCCTTGATATCTGCATAATCTCCTTTAATATATATCATTAACTTGGGCCAGTCCCATGTTATTGCTTCCTCAATAGTGCTAGCACATCATGATCTGGAAGGAGCTATTTATTGCTCCAAGAATGTGACTGTCTCACCCAACCAGTCAGACCTCAAAATTTTACTTACTTATCCATTTTAGCTTCTGTTCCCTACAGCACCTAATGCAGAAAAGACTAAAATGAGACATTGCAGCAATAAAGAGATTTGCAATAAAATATTCCTCCCAAACACTTTTCCACAATGCTCAAGTCTGAGCATTTGCAAATCCAAGATTATGGAAATGTATCATGATCACTAATAAAATCCCTCCTAAATAAATTTTTCAAGTGTAAAATATAGTCAGAGATACGATATTTTTTTTCAAACGTAAAACTCATGCTTGTGAGGTGCACAGGATCTGAATCCTCTGAGGGGAATATTCAGTATCTCAGGACAGAACTCCAGAACTGCAAAAGGGACACCTTCTTCTGTGTTAGCTGGTAAAACACAGTTACACTTGGGTCACATGATAGAAACAAATTGCCTTGCCAGAAATGTGGAGAAAAGCATAGTAAGAGGCAGATGCTGAAGAAACAGAATGTTAAAGTGGTGGGCAAGGCCAGATTCTCAACCTGAGTAACACCGACTAAAGCAGAGTTCAGGGAGTCAGAGCTCCTTCTCTTACCCCAGATTTACTGAATGATTCCCAGGACTACAGTCCCCAAACAAAGGGTCTCAGATGGAAATGCTCAGGTTGGAAATGGCTGCAAAGAGCCTGCAGAGAGGAAATGCTTGGATGTCTATCTAGGGCCCACATCTCACAAAGGAAAAACAAACCTGTCTGAAGCCTCTCTTGCTGTGGCGCAGCAAGAATTTGTGGTGCCTCAAAGACAGCTGGAGAGGTTTGGCTCCCAGTGGCAAAGCTGCCCTGACAACCTCCTGCTGTGCACGACTCACCAGGACAGCCCCACGCTGGCCACCAACGAATTCCTTGGACCAGGCTCACCAGGAATGTCCCATGGGGCACAGCCCCACACCCTGCTCTGGGCCATCCTCCTCCCAGCAGGTCCCACATACCAGTGTGCAACAAGAGCCCCCTCCTCCCCTCCAGGCACAGAGCACAATCACTTTTTTTCTCAATATCCCTATGTTTCTTCCTTCATCTTTTAATCTTTTTTTTAACTAATTTTGTCTTTATGAAGACAGGTATGAGCTTACCAGAGGACAATACTAACAGCCTCTCCTTTCTTCTTTGTTTTCTTTCCATGGCCAGCAAAGGAGATCCTAGGGGAACAATGATGACATCCCACCCTACCTAGCAATTTTGCCCAGCATAATACTGTGGCCAAGTGCACTGATGTTTCCAGTGTTTTTACTGCATAAATCCCTCCAAAAGGCTCTTGTCATCCTTCCTTTTGGATAAATGCCCTCCGATCTGGGCATTTTCAATATACTTCTTGTGAGTGGCTGTTTCAGGAGTTGTTACAAATCCATACTTTGTGCTCCTTAGCAGTACCTGAAGGCCATGGGAACAGCTGCTCAGGGTATTGTGTCTACCCTGATTCATTTGTTAGGCACTTTCCAGATCCTGAAGATTCAATGCTCACACCAGGCCAACAGACTGTTCTGCTTTGAATGACCCACAGGGATCATTCAGAACCATGCCAATGAAAGTTGATGGTAGATGTCTAAAATATGAGCACAGTTGATCTGAATTACAGATATTTGTACAGGCTCTGCAAGCCTCTCCCAAAATGCACAGAGTTCACTCCGATGCAACTTATGAAAACTGCTCTGGGACCAATACAGTTTTTGGTTGTTCTTAAGCCCTGAGTTTAAGA
The DNA here is from genome assembly GCA_013397155.1 of Irena cyanogastra. NCBI lineage: Eukaryota > Metazoa > Chordata > Aves > Passeriformes > Irenidae > Irena > Irena cyanogastra. Next base: position 448,229 of record VWZV01010745.1, on the reverse strand, counting down.
TAAGTTTTTGCTCCTAGGACCTTACTTTTGGTACAGACTGTATTTGTGTTTGTTCTGTAGGTACAGAAGCCAGGACACACAGGCTGTGTCCTCCCAGAAGGAGGCAGACAGATACAACCCCTTCTTTTTGTGAATGCCACTACAGCTCCACTGCTCCCCAGACAGTCTTGAGTGAAGGCAATTCATCTTGCAAGGAAAGGCCAGCAGGTTCACCGACCTAACTAATAGGCATGCTACATGTCTAGAATATGTTCAGACAACAACATTTTCTATTTTGGGTAAATGCTCGTGCCTCTCATTGGCATTTCCTACCCATTGTATTCTCCTGATAAATACAATGCGTTAGCCTTTGCCCACTTTTGTTGGGTTTTAATTCCGTATATCCTGTAGAAGTCCACTGAAATTCTGATTTCTTTTCCTTGGCAACCTCTGTTAAAATCATGACAGAACTGCAAAAATATAAAACAGATTCACCTAGGAGCAATTTTCTTCTTTGCTATGAACAAAGCTACCAGCAGTTCTGATAAAAACAATAAAACCAGTTTTAGTCGCCAACCAAAAAAAGGGCAGGAAGGAGATCAAGTGGGAACTGCTGAATTCTACTGGTATCTCCCTTTTTTTGAATCTTCAGCTGTTATTAATATTTCAATACTAGACTGGCAATATTCATTCTGATGGAGATGGACATTACTGAAAACAAGTACAGCAGGAGTACGTAGTTCTTTACGTCTTGGATTTTTGATAAGCCATTGCCATCATGAAATCAGTCCAACTGCTCAGGAAAATCTAGCAAAGTGAAAGGAGATCCTTTTGCCCGAACCCCTAACACAGAACTTGTGCCAGATGACTGTATTTCTGCATGCCTAAAATTCGCTTCAATCGGTTGACAGAAGGTTTGGGGTTTTCCAAATGTTGTGAACCTGGTTGAGATTATTGAAATCCTCAGCTCTAGGAGTGTTGGGTTACTGTTCTTTTAAAGCACGCTTCCTCTGACAACAAAATGTAATTAAGGAGGGCATCCCTGTCACGTTACGGTCTCTTTTTAGAAGGTCTGGGGGAATGTAAAAAGGGCATAGCAAAAGTTGCTTAACCTCCTTAGAAGTAAATGTCCCTAACATTTTTACGTCTTCTCTTTGGTCCATTATTGGTCACAATGATGAAACAATTTAAAGGAGAAAAGGTCACGGCAAAGCAGTGAACTTTATGTGCTCTTCAGTGCAATAAAAGTTACTTAACATATTAGCATGGGAAAGGCATGCCTGGCAATATGAGGGAAGAAGATGGATTTCAGATTCTCAGTAGGCTGTTCAGAGAAAAAAGTTTTGGGTATCTGTGTGAATCAAACACCAAAAAAAATATGAAACACTTGCTAGTTTTCCGTCTTATCTAATTTCACTAAAAGGAAGGAAAACAAGGTTCAACACCTCCATGCAAAACTCAAAATGCATAAAGAATCATGGAAAACCAGCTACTTCACTTCCAACACATATGCTGTACTGAGGGCTCAAAAATTGCCAGGGCTGATACCGTCTCTAGTTTATGCCAGCACCTACAGGAAAAAAACATGAACATTAATTTAGGTTCTATATTGAAAATTAAAATCCTGTCTAATTTTTTATCACATATATTTTCTATTTTGATTGTGTGCAGCTAAGGTATGAAGGAACATTCTTAAACCATCTCTGAGTTGTTCAAAAGTCAGCACTTTTCAGAAAAATTACCTTTTTCTCATGCTGCCAATACAAACACAACTGCTTCTAATAATGCAAATGCTAAAACTTTCAAAAATTTTTCTTCTATTAAAGCCAAAGATTATGCAGAAATAAATAGGAACTGAAATCCATACCCTTCTTGGGGTTTGGGATTTGGGGTTTTTGTTCTTTTTTGTTTCTTTTTTTTCTTACATTAATTTTGTTTTTAAATAAAGAGTTAATTATCTTCCTAAGGTAATAATTTTTACTCCATAATTTTAGAAACTGCACTGGGGGAGAGTGATTTTATTTTTATCTATTATTTCCCAGAGTACGTTTTCCTTCAAATCTCAACATAAACCCTTTTTAAAGTTTACTCGCTTTTCACCATTCTGCAGGTCCATGTATTTCTGGCCAGTGTCAAAAGAAATTTTTTCCCCAGCACCCTATTTTACAAACATTTTTGTAATTTTGAAGTTTGTTTGTGTTGTCTCACAAATCTTCACAACATCAACTGATTCCAAAAATTGTACTGATTCAGTCAAAAAAGAAATATATTGTACCCTGTGACCAAATAAAATCACCCCAGACTTCAAGCCCTTAATATTCAAAACCTCCATGAGTGAACTGTAACCAAGAAGAATCCATTATAATAATTTGAAAAATGAAATCTTGAAAAAGTTGTATCTGTTTCTGAACAATTCATGAGCACAGAATGAGGCACAATTCATAGAATGAATTATTCTTTGTGAATTATTGGCCCACTATTTTATCCTCATAACCAATGAGACACATGATTTACATTTCTTTTACAGGCGATGGTAGCTAATTGATGTCCTGGTGTGATATGGAATGAAGCACAGTCATATAAATAAATTGTTTCCTAAATTCTTCACAAAAACACATTAATATCTTTGACACCATGCAATTGTATGCAGTGAACACTGCTAAGACAGTAATCGTGTCATCAAGAGTTAATTTATTCTCAGCAAGTCCATGTAATGCAGATATTAATCTCCTGGAGCACACACTGTTGTTCAGGGTTAAAACATTCGCAGTTTCTGAAACACAAACAAGTCTCACACTCACAGCTGTTCTCCAAGAGCCAAACAGAGCTGCTGCTCCATGAGGATTTGTCACTTCGCTGCCTTTTTGAAGAACAAATAAAGAAATTCAGAATACAGAGGGAGGGTGAACTCGTTCATATTTCCACAGACTTTTCTGCTGCCTTTGGGTTACAGCTATTGAGTTACAGATGCATATGAACTCTTACAAAATGAGAAATGCAGCTCTTGGTGAGTGGCATGGCTACACGTAAGACTCAGGAAAGACTTTTGAAAGGACAATTTTAATGCAAACAGGTCTTAAAAAACTCCAAACCACTTCCTCCTAAACCCATCTTGTTGTGTTGCCATCTTGCAATTCAAAATGGACAGAAGACACCCCAGAGCAGAGCTGACAGTTGGGCAGAGCTCCAGATTGCTTTTCCAGCAGCCAGGACACACACAGGGACACCCCCTGAGGAACACCAAGTGACCGGTGCCACCTCCAGTGCCTGAGAACATAAGTGGCCTCTGAGCAGGTGGCCACCACAAACCCCACGTGCCTTTAAGTCTTCAGAACAAGGGCAAGATACCCCCTGGCCCCTGTCTGAGGCAGCTGTGCTCAGAGCTGGAGGAGGCTGGGTCCAGCCCTGCATTCTCCATGCTGCTGCCTCCAGGGAAAGCTGTGGATGAGGAGATTTGATACACTTCCCTGAGGTGCAATTTAAAAAAAAAAAATTTATCTTTCTTTGTTTTTCTCCAGTTGGCTGCCTTGACTATGGGCTCAGCACAACCACTGTATGATATCTTCATCAACCATTTGAAAGCTCTGGGTCAGAAGCTCTGAGATTTGAAGGTAGAGACATGGTAATTTGCTGAATGGCCCTTTTGACCATAGTCAATTTCTACTAATTAGAAAAAAGAAATAATTAGCTAATGTTGGTGAAGAGCTTTGAAGATGAATAAGCTACAGGGAAAGCACTAGGCATATTAGTGGGAAACAAGTTTGATCCTTTTTAAAATTTGTATTTAAGTAGCTCAAAGTGATTATAAATGGACTAAATGGAAGAGCTAACCACTGTAAGATTAATACAATGTCTTTTGGGAAATTACAGTTTGTATTATACAATTAAGTGTTATACAATCACTTTATTTTAAGGACTCCTCCTTGGAATTTTCTATTTAGTTCCGGTCAGTATGCTTTTTATATGTCATTTAATCCTTCCTCTAATTTGTACAAGTAAATTAGAATTACTATATAATAATGGCAATGGTTAGACAAGTAAATGTGAGTCTGCACCTGAGAAATATCATATTATAAAACAGCCAAGTAGAAATTACTCAAGCAGGTTGTTTTCTATTCATCGGATGCTTTGTCTGCTTGTAACTCTTAGCAGAAGAGCACTGTGACACCTTCACAGGGTGCACACAATGAGCCACATCCTAAACTGGTTATATCAGCACAGCCCCATTCCTCATCACAGTCTAAAGCAATAGCTGCCCCACTTTGAAACCAGATGAAAATGGCAAAGCAAAAGATGAAGCTCCTCTTTCTTCTTGCTAAATTTTGAGAATATTTGATACAAAAGATTACATTTCTAGAGGTCTCTTTATTTTGCAAAAAGAGTATGGGAAATGCTGTCCAGGACTGAAACATTGCTGGGGCCCCAAGTGTAAGAACTCTGTTTAGACAAAAATATTGTCTTCATTTCCAGCTCCTATGAAAAGATCCATCCTTTGTATGACCATTAGACCATCTGCGTATGTGTCCAGGTACTTCAGCCCCGACAGCGTGACCAGAATTCCTGCATGAGTAACACACTGTACTCCTCCTGCAGGAAGGACTATACTTTAGCTTGCCACACCAGCCACTCCTCAGACACCTCTGCAGCACATATTAGTGTGTGCTTCTGTTCTCCCCTCCCTTTTCAAAGTGCCACTCAGAAATAATTTACCCCCTGTTAGCTGGGGTGATAAATGGAAGATATATTTGGCAACCTTCGTACCTGGTTTCCTTCTTGGCACCTCCTCTTACTTGTAAAACTCAAGATGAAATTACCACCCTACTGTCATTACTATTCCATTGCCACAGACCAGCTGGACACCTTATATAGGGTGCAGAGAAAAGAAAGAAGTTAAAATAAGCTTTGGATTTATGTGTTGAGTCCTACCCTGCTTTGTGGACACGTGATGCAAAGCCCTTGGGTCAGATAACATATCATTTTGTGTAGGAGTAAACTAAATGAGGTGTCATGACATGAAAACTCAAGGCTTTAGCATCTTTTACTATCTCGAGTCCAAATAAAAGTAAAAAGAATGTAGCTCCTTCCTGAGATGCATCTGCTGGATTGACCTAATGCACTGTGTGGGCTTCAGAAACAAAAACCCAGACTCCTTGTCTTCTGCATGTGGCAAAAAACCTAATTATATTTTGGTAAGAAAAATGAATCATATAGTGTAGTTGGCTGCTGTAGGACCCACTGACAACTGGACTATTGAACTGGTCATTAAGATGGCTTCTTGAAGTGGGAAAAAATGATATGAATACATATTATATTAATTATTATATTTGCTTGTTTATTGTTTACAAAATGAATAAGCTGTAGGTAAGCTCAGGAATAAATATTTTTAGTGAAAATGTGCTCCAAGTCTCAAACAGATGATTATAACTTTAGAGAAGGTTGACAGTCTGCCAGGCAAAGCAAATCAAATCACAGGGGATCAGCACAAAGAACCTGTTGTTCTCACAGACCCAAAGTTCAGTTTCAAGGAACTTAAACCATGACAAATCATGAGTTTGTGGATGGCAGTACACCAGGGATGGGTCATTCTCGTGTACTACTGATCCCTAGAGTGAGGGAAGTCCAGAGGGAAGGAGCTTGAGTGACATTTCAGCTTTTATATCACAACAGAGGACAGTGAACAGCTTTTTGGAGCGTGTCTGTGTGCCTAGAGCCCTGCATTTCCTTAGCTGTCCATCCTGATGTGGGTCTGGGCTGTGAACTTCAAAGCAGCATGACTGGAATATTGCAAAGAAAAAATATCAGGCATAAGTCACTTATTTTTCTAAATAACCAGTGTTTCTCTTTTGCCCCCAGACATTTATTCTTATCCTACTCTGTAGCAATAGCTAGAAAATGACATATACATCGCTCCCTATCATAAAAACAGCAGCAAAAGAGTCATACTCCAAACCAGTCTACTAGGAGCAAGTCTTCCCTTAGAAGTAGGAAAAAAGCCTACAAAATAGACAAAGCATGTGAATTAACTAGTGCCACAATTTCCAAAGCCACTGAAAGCAAAGGAAGATCCAAGAAAACACTGATATTTATATATATAGGGGTTCTCTATCAGATCTTGCAATGTGACAACAACACATGTCAGTATCAGCACAGGTCCTGCTGGCAACACCTTGAAAACTGTGTGGAGGTATAGAAAATAAACAGCATTAACTGTGATTTCCATTATAAAATAAGAATGTAAAGGAAGTCTCTTGGGATCCATAATCTGGAATTGTCACGGGATACAGATTGTCTGTCTTTCTGATAAAAGATGTCAGCTCCTTTTCTGGGATTTAAAGAGAAAGAAGCACTTGTGATTATTAGACTGGCTGTATACCACGAGGGCTGTTGACAGAATCACTACAAACAGCAGACGTGTCTGCTTCAACCATCAATGTTCCTAAAATTTCTGTATCAAAAGAGCAGTGCAGCCCAGTCTCAGCCACAGAAAACGCAATTCCCTGACTCCAGAGCTTCTAATTTGCCCTAGTACACGCAGTGGAACAAATCTAAAACTTGCTGGTATCTACACAGATCAAAAAGCATCCACTAGGTAATCCCACATTAGGCATCCATACTTTTAAAAAGCAACTGATTAATTAATCTTGGGAAAGCTGAGGTGGTGGTTGTCATTTTGCAGAGCTGGAAGCTCACACTGTGGGATATGTGTTGTTTCATGGGGCAAGAACGTGTCCACTGAGCCGGCACAGCTCACCCTTTGTGGAAAGCTCTCCTGGCTTTCAGAAGGGCATCCCAAGCTGCAATATGCTGTCTTGAAAATGGATTAAGAAGAAGTGCATCTCACACTGAGAATTATTATATTCAAGTATCTTTAATACTCCAAAGAAGACCTAAGACAGAAATATTGCCATTTCTTCTGCCAGCATCAGCACTGCTGCCAATCCAGAGAACAGAGAAGCAAGCCCTAAACAAAACAGGCATGTTGCTCAAGGTTCATTTTAAAGCATAGAACTGAAAATATTTTTCCAATTGCCAGTGATAAAGCAGAATTTGCATGAGCTCTCTGAAAACAAGTCTTAGGGCTGAGCAGCTCTCATTTGGCACACCACAGCCTGGCTGCTGAAGATTTGCACAGCAAACATCAGGACCTGCACTTGTGTGAATTCCTAGTAAAGGTGCGGGGTGGAGCCCCATTGTGCTTGGAGACAACACTCCAGAGCTTGAGATGCTCTTGACAGAGCACAGTGCTGGGCGTGAAGGGATCTGTCCCTGTGGGAATGGCCATGCTCTCCTAACGCCAGACATCCTGCAAAGGCAAAGCAAAGAGGGACAGCAAACATGCTCTTTTCTTGTCTCATGTTTGCCCAGTTGAAAATGCACAGCTCTCAGCCACTCCACAGATTTCCTCACACACTCAACCCAGTATAAACCAGGTTGCTCTTCAGTTTCTTACACAGAACTCACCACATGTGCAAACAGAAAACTCCAGTGTGTCACACTCTGACCTGCCAGTCATCATTTCTGCACTGTTTTCAGGTGTACACCACTGCCACAGGAACAGGACTGCTTTCCCTCCTGCACTACTTATAACCCAGACTAACTCTGCTCAGATCAGCAGCACCGCACCTGAGTATCCAAGAAAAAGAGAGCTATTACCCTCAGCATTACAACTGGGAGCCTGAAAGCATGAGTTTCTGCATCAAATCCCGGCAGAACACCATTTCCACCCCTCCTGCTCTTTGTGACTCACATTTGCTTCACCACCAAGTGTGGGAGAAGTGCCTGCACTCCTCCTGTGGTTCTTCCTGCTGCCCACAAGGTCAATCCATCACCTGCCAAGCATAATGCAGGCACCCATGAAGATCATCCCCTCCCTGACACACAGACCACTTCCAGACTGCTACACAGCAACACCATCATCCAAAAATTCTCTTCATGACTTGAATGGTTACCCAGAAAAAGAAAAAACACACAGCTCATAATGATGACCTGTCTTCTACAACAGACCAGCAGTAAGAGGACGCAGGAAAGAGGAAACTCAAACATAAGAGGATAGTGGTTGACACTGAATAATAAAATCCCTACAGTGGATACCCAGTGCAAGGGTAAAAAGAAGAGTTAGAGCTAGAATCCTGGTGTTGCTGACAGCTTCAATTTAAGATCCTGAGATGAGCTCAGCTGGTTACAGCAGGGCACTGATGATGCAAGATTGCAGGTTTGATCCCTGTATGGGCCATTCATTCAAGAGCTGGACTTGATGATTCTTGTGGGTCCTTTCCAACTCAGAATATTCTGTGATTCTGAATTAGGCAAATATTGTTCATGCAAATCAGAACTATGCAGTGTTTAAAAAAATATTCCTGTCATCATGAATCAATATTCACGGCATTTTTTCACCTGTGTCCTCCTCTCTCTTCCCTACATCTCCACTGAACCTTTTTTTCACCCCTTCCCCAGAGCACACCAGCTAAATGCCCAGCATGTAATCTATGTTGAAGAGCAAGAAATTTTATTAATTAATCCAGGAAGCTGGATATTGCAATATTTTTCAGGCAATTTCTTTCACTGGAAGCCTGGATGTCAGTTGATTTTCTGCATGTGTGCGATGTCAGGGGAACACAGTGAAGAGACAAGTCAGCTCCATGGGAGGGTGGATGCTTTTTGTCCAGAGCAGGGAGCTTCCAACAGCCAGATCCAAACCACTGAAAGCAAAAGAAACACTCTTTTTTCATTGACTTCAGTGGGCTTTGGATCAAATCTGTAAGCTTTACTAATTCAGCACTGTTAGAAAACTCAGTTTTGCAGAATTAGAGTGACTGACTTACAGATGCCCATTCCCACTTTAATATTTGTCCTACTCTGATAAAAGCATGGTGTCATTTATTTTTCTCTTTCCTTCTTTTTTGAAAATACATTCTGATTGTGCCAAAAGGGCAAATGGCCAGTTTAACTGACTTGAGCCTTTGATCCTGGTGAGTACTTGTCTCTTCAGCAAAGTTCTCATTTGAAGTGCTTTCAGCACCTGATTTATTAACAGTCGGGTGGAGTTAGGCTGTTTTGCAATTCCTGAGAAGCTGATAATAAATCTGATTCTCGTATCACAGGTGGTGCTGATATTTTTAGCTGGATTGCAAAAAAGTTCATAAACTAAAACAAATGTTCAATCTCTATTGATGCTTCCACCCTGGAGCCCAGAAAGTAACTTGTGTTGTCCATTCTGGTGGACATTTTGCCTTTCACAGATTTCCTCTCTGAATACTCCAAATTCAGTCTTTTAAATGACTTCTCTTCATATTATACTCATAAATTTTATTTTAATAAAAATCGGTGCCTAACAGGCATAAACAAAAAATGCCAAAAAACCCACCTTAATTGTTTTTCAAACCTTTTGCACATTTTGTTTAAAACAGATGTTTCCCTGACTTGTCATTGTGATGAAAGGAAACCCAATATCCCCTCTGCTTTCCAATACAGAGCTGCAGAAACAAGGAATGACAGAGGAAGAGCAAGAACCATCTTAACTGGGAGGTGATTATTACAGCTAGAAGAGAAAGAGCAAGGACATATGCTGGTGGTGTGAGCCCATGTATTTGAACATTCGTGTTTCCTTTTTTCTCACAGTCTAGATTAATTTTAAAGGCTGCATCTGTGTGGTTCAATACTCCAGCTGAAACAAAGTCAAATAAACTCCACCCACCTGTTGGGCAACATTCTGCAAATCCAGTATTAATGTCACGTTCCTAATTATATTTCACTTCTCCTGTTACATTTTTGCTATGATCCTGTCTTCAATGAAAGCAGCTTTCATCTTAAACACAGTTTTTCTTAACTTCCCACTTACTCCCTCAAACATCATTCATGATGCTCAGCCTTGTAATAGTTCTTATTTTCACAGATAATCCCAAGTTTATAGTGAAGTATTAATTGTATGTTTTCTTTCAGTCTGACTCATCCTTGACTGTCTTAAATCATGCTTAGTTTATAAAGCCATCATAAATGGTGTGATACTTGAACAAGAGCCAAAAGCTTTGTAAAGATCCTCTGCTGCCTGTAACAAAGCAAAATTATATTCTTTTTCTTTCAACAAACTGCCATGTTGCCTTTGATATGAAGGCAATGTGAGGCAAAAGAGACAATGTGCACAATCAACAAATATTTCTCCTTTATCAGAGGGTATTTTCTGCCTGGTCAATGTGAAAACTGGATCCTTTACAGACTGCTGCTCATTCAGTAAACAATGCAAGGCAGTGCTTAAAATATGTAACTGCTAAAAGGATCTTATATGCAAACAAATCAGGTATTTAGGTCCAACAGGTTGACAGTCTCACATACAATTTCAAAGAGGTCTTTTTGTTTCAGGACAATGGTGATTTTCTTCTCCAATACCATTCTCCTATACTTTTGAGAGTAACTACACCACAGATGGAGGAGCAAGAGGCAAAACTTATGGGAATCATCACTCCTCTTGAGGAAGCAGAGTCTCTAATTCTAACTTTTCTCTTTTCCCCTGTCTTTTTCCCACAATATACTCAAGGATTCAAGAAAAATAGCTATATCAGTTTTCCTTTCTGAATAAACAGTGCTGCACGGATGTGCTTTTAATGTGAAACACAAGCTTTGTTGTGATCATTTCCTAAGCATGATCTTTAAATGGAAAATAGAGCACTTGGGAAAACCAGTCTGAATTCCCTTCCCCAGATGCAGCCTGCTGATGTAGAATTCAGACCTAAACAGGGAAGGAGACTTTCTCCTGTACTGCAAACATAAATCTTTTCTCAGCATTGCTGGAAACGGCTCTGCAGCTTACATAGGTGAGACAGCTGTGAGGAAATAAAAAGAGGGATTTGCTATGGGAGAGCTTGTCCAGTTTTCTGCCTGCAAAGGATAAGAGTTCAAGTTGATGGGCATCCTACTGCACAGATGGCAATGAAACCACTGTATTCTCCTTCCAGAAACACAGGAAGAGATAGGATCCCACAGTGGGTGCTGCTTTATATTTCTTTCTCCTCAGACTTTTTCAGTTTGGTTTGGGTTTTTTTGGTAGACAACTGCATATCCACAGATAGTTAAGATACTTGAGGCATTTCCTAACATTGAGCTTTTCTCTTCTTAGCACTAAGCTATAGCTAAAGCTCTGCTTTCCAGTTTGCAAAGCTGCGTTTAGCTGAGGGTTTGAGAAATCTTAAATCTTATTCTCACTAATAACTAATGGATTCCAGACCACGAATGTTAGTCTCACTGATCCAGCAAAAATTTTACCTTACACCAGCGATTTACTCCCCAGCTGTCATCGTCCTGTTACCCAGGAGCTGCATGAATCTCTCATAGCTGCTCTCAGAAGTGGGTCATTTGTGCCTCTGTATCAACACTCAGATGCCAAAAAAAAAAAAGAGGCCAAAGTGTTCTCAATGAGTGAACTGTATTTACATCTGCAGATCTCAGACCAACCAGTCTTCACAGAACAAGTCAGTGCAGCCCCTGACTGGCTGCAACTCGCACCAAACGTTTATAGCTGCAAGGAACCAAGATTGCAGGCAAAGACCTTTCAGATAAACATGTCCTGGCTGAAGTCTGAACATTGTCGTAGGGATGTGACACAGGAGTTACAGAAGTATGTATTTCCTACCCTGGGCTCTCCCATGCAGGGAGAAGTTCTCTGGAGATGTCAATCTCCAGAGGTTTGAGGACAGATTTGCAGCAAGAGAGCAGAGCCAGCAATCCAAAATGAAAATGTGCACCTCCTCCTGAACCTGCATGCTTGCGCTGATATAGATGTGGGCCCCAAAATATATGATAGCACTTCTGAATGCTCTGCTACCAGCTGGGGACAAGAAAAAAACCCTGAATGAAACTTCAGCTAAATTCACCAACGCCAAAGAGTCCTGTTTTTTCTAGAAGAGAGTTTAGTTACTTGATTTCCTCTGTTTTGTTAACAGTTGTAAGGAGAAGCAGGAATGTTGGAAGCATTTGAGAGCTGACATGACAGAATGGCACAGCCTTTCAGTGTCTCAGTGGTCAGCTGTGTAAATTAGTAGCTAGACCATTTTACAAATGTATATTATTTACCCAGCAGATGCTGTTACGGTCTCTTGTGTAAATTTGTAATTAGACTATGTACTGCTTTGTGAAAATCCTTTAATAACAAAGGTGCCACTGGGTGCTGAAATAATTAAATCAACCCATTCGAAACAACACTAGTTCACCACTTCGACTTGGGTGATATAATATTACACATTCCTGTAAAAAAAGCCAGAGAAATTGAGAATGATCAGCTACAAAACATCAGATACAAGGGATAATATTACCCATTCAGTAGCTTTGGGTTTGGCATGAGTCTAGTGTCACAGTAGAAAAAGTTGCAGCCAACATACCAACAGCACAGACAAAGAACAGATGATCCATCTCCTCTGCCATCTATCACGCACAGCATTGCCAACTCTAGGGCTTTACCAGCACTGACATTTAAAACAAAGTATGTGTCAACCATATTAAATAATATACCAAGCTGTGGGTTATTAAGTGTGGGGTAATTTGACCACAGCAATTAAACTGAGATTAAAGAATGATAAAGGCAATGTTATATGCACTGTTCAGTGGGGTTTTTGGAACATATGGAGTCCTGAATATTTCCAAGTGTGAAAGCCACATCAGATATTAAGGCGCATGTCAGTCCCAATCAACACACTCCTCCTGTGCCCTCCCTCCTCCCCTTCCCCTGGGAGATGTTGCTCTCAAGTGGCAATAGTTTTCATTCCACATACAATCAACCAATGAAATGTCTTCTGACTCCTGTCTCCAGACTGCAGCCCAAGGAAGGTGTGAGCAGAGCGAGGGTTTAACAGAGTAGCACAGTGAAAACATGATTTGTCAGATGTGCTGTAAGGCAGCAGGCAGTGGGTAACCCATGGACAGCCTCTGTGCACACAGACTCACAGGCAAACCATTCCTTTCCAGACCAATAAACCTGTGGAATATCTACTCTTCCCTCCTCAAAGGGTTTTCTGATGGAAGTTTATTGGGGAATTTGCACATAACCACCTTGTCTGCACACAAACAACTGTATCCAGTTCAGGCAAGTTAAATCCACAGAAAACTGAAATCTAAAGGGCACAAGGCAGCTCATCAGCAATCTGTCCTCACTTCTTGTCTGCAGGCATTAGCCCTTCCAGAAGGTAGCCAGACAGAAAAGCAGTGAAGAGCTCAGGTCTGCAACAGCCAACAGGGGAGCATTAGAAAATCAGGGTCAGAATTTCCTATGTATGGCCCTATTCCTAGAAGTATTTTACTACTCAAAAGAAAAGACAAACTTAAAACTGAAGGTGAACTCACATTCCCAAATAACATAGTCACCAAATACACAGTGAAACTTTCCTCAGGTATCTGGGGATCAGACTTGCTCAGCACTTCAGCAAGTGTGGGTAAACTCTAATGCACCTGGCTTCAACGTGTAGAAACAAAAATCCTAACAAAACAATTGAAGCTCATAATCCATTTATAAACAATGTCTCTTAGGATAATCCTGATGGAGAAAGCCACCATGGTGCTCCTCATAAATATCTCAGACCTCCTTTTTTAATATTTCCAGGTGGTTGCCTTTGGTGCATCTTTGAAAATTTCGAGTAAACAACATTTCTCTAGTATTTGCTCACCCTGAACCAGAAGAATTCAGGTATGGTAAATGGAGCTTTTTGAATACCTATCTGTTTTTTAAAAGCCACCTTTCCCAGAAAAAAAAAATAAAACACAGCAGAATGATAAAGAAAATTTAAAAATTAGCTACAGCATTGCAGAAAAATAAGGCAACATTCTAGCAAAACATAAATGCAGACAAATACATACATTGAGATAAGAGAACCTCCATTTAGAAATGTCAAAAGAACACCTAAAATATTGCCAGGACTGAATGAAGCATAAATCAGGGAAAAAAATTTAAAATCTCTGGGAAATAACTCCAATATGAACCTGTCTGCAATTGTTAAAACAGAAGGCACATACCCAGACCTGAGAGGATATTGACATCACTAAAATTTCAAATTGCCTACCTCTTATCTAGACATATCAAAAAGAAGACAATCCTTGCATGCCTTTCTCTAATTTCTTATCTGTAAGCATATAAGTAGTTCTGTTGCCATGAACGAGTCTGTTCATATTCTCCAAGCTGAACACTTTTCAGTTGTACCTTCATTCAAAAGGAAAGGAAGATGGGGAGAAAAAAGAAAATATTAGAGCAGCATTGAATATAGTTCCATTGCAGTGACCCCAAAGGAACGGACTGTTAATATAAACCCAGCCTCTTCACTAAAAACATTCCAAAAGGTTAATAAAATTGTTAAAATTTTATATTTATATATATGACACAAAAGGTATGCCTTCTACATTTAATCTTTTTCATTGTTTTTACTGTCCTTCAAAGCTACATTAATATAATTATTTTTCTAACAATATGTATTTAATCTACTAATTTCATTTATGTTCTCTGGACCTTGAACACATCCCAGATACTACATACCATTCTGTTATGCCCAAATGGAATTTCCAACAGCCTATAAATCTGCTTTAAAAGAAAAGATCCTAGTGTGAAATAAACTGAATTTACCTCTAGTGAAGACAAAACTTATTCTAAGGGAAGAGCAGAGACCAGAACACAGTGGCCACAAAGACCTAGTCAGTCTGAAGCAGAAAACCAGACAGCTTCTTCCTCTTCTGGAAGTTTCCTCCGGGTCAGGCCACAGCATGGACCTCTCATGATACAAGGAGTATTAGTGATAAGGCATCAGCCGTGAGTTAGATCTTCCCAAAGGAAAAAGCAAACAGAAGAAGTGTCTCAGAAGTGAAGTTGGCTCCTCACCAGCTGCAGGAATTTCTGAAGCCTCTCTGGGCGTCCAAGGCTAGCGTTAGTCCTAGAGATCAGGCTCTATAGCACCCAGTCCATCTGAGGGCCACAACAGCCAAGGTAACCAGGACATGTTTTGTGGTACTGGCTTTCTGCTTGTCTGCTGTGTGGTGGGCTCAGAGCTGGCTTAAGGACACCTCTTTCCAGAGCTGAGCAGCAATTTTTATTCTGCTGTCGCTGTTCATCCACCTCTACCATTTACCACTAGCATTAGTATGGGCACATATTTTTTCTCATTATTTATTGTTTCTATGCCCATAGACCATGACAGTGAAATAGAAATCAACAAAATTAACCAGATTTTTAAATAATGGACTCAGAAAAACTTCTCTCTACTGTAATTACAAATGCTGAATTTCATGACACCTTCTTTTTAATAACTGAGCTATAAACTTCTTAATAATGAGTCTTGTAATGGAAATGCTAAGCCTCTCTTTACTGCTGTGGCATGAACCTGCTGCTATAATCAGCTATTTTTATCAGTTAGTTGATTACACCTTAGAAAAATGACTGCTGGCAGCACAAGTGCTGTTTCATTAGAGACTCTCTTGAATACACCAGTGTGGTAATAGAACTCAGAACTAAGAGAAAGAAGGGTTGAAGAGAGTGAAATAAATACCTAAAGAAAGATGGGGGCGAAGGGAGAAGTGTAAAACTGAGAGGACAAGGGGAAGGAAGAGAGAAATATGTGCAATAGGTGACAGTCTGCAGACTTGTCATTTCCAGCTCTCACTAGCAATGAATAGCGCTGGGTTGGTTTTGCCCTGGGCTCTCTCTGCCAAGGAGTCAGTGTCTTTTGCCACCCTGGGAATGTCAGCAGCTTCTGGGCTCCTCCTGCCTCTCCAGGCAGCCCTGAAGTCCTGAGCTCTGTGGATAGAAATCTACCACCACCATTAGAGGCACTGTAAGTTTTCATTCTTGATCAAGAAAACCTGCGATTTCCTGGTAATTTCAAAGGGTTTTTCTTCTCCCTGGCTTCCCTGAAGACTCATCCGCAGTAATGAGCCTGCAGATTCCTAAAGCTTTCTGTGACCCCGTTTGAGAGACATGGCACATATCATACACCAGTTTAGACCAGACAGTTTATTCCCTTACCTAAGCGAGTCCTGAGTTTACTGTTTTAAGTGTGTCCATGGTATGTTGAAAGCCTACATTATTTCTTGCATTAATAACATCCAACTAACTTCCAGTTACCTAACTCTAGAGGAGCAGAAGAGGACACAGGAAGAATATCAGTAGCCTGTCTTTTCCTGAAAGGACTTCGAGGAATACAATATTTCTGGTTTGCATTGTGCCTTGTATCTCTTTTCTTATCTTTAAAAAGTAAACCTAAAACTTTTAAAGCTTCATATTAAATTGCCATTAACAGCATTATCCGTGCAGGTGCAGCTGCATGCTGAGCATCCCAAGCACACAGTGGCATCTTCTCTACATTACTCAGTGGGAGTTTCACAGATGTCTACAAAAATCTACAAAAATCCTGCATTTCAACAAGAACTTTCACTTAGCAACTCTATTATGATTTTGCTCAACAGTGCAGAGATATGATAAAGGGAATCTGTGAGACACTGTATAACTAATTATTGAAATGTGCAGATATAATCCTCTGACCTTGGAAAAAACTACAAGTATATGTAAATATAATTATGAAGGGCACATGGTTGCAGTATGATGACAAACAGTATTAAACATACAAAAGGAAGGACATTTAAAGAGGTTTTTTGCATGTGCAGAAATTGTAGTTTGTTTTCTTTGCTAGCTTCCCAGGCAGCATTGTGCATATGCAGTTAATCATGTCAGTGTTTATACAGCCATATTGCAATTGCATTCAAGTTTTCCTAACTCTTCCACATTTAAATGAGAACCATAATGCTGACCATTAGAGAGAGCCAAATGCTGTACTGTTAAGGAGAGAAAACCAAAACCCCATGGATCTTGTCTCAGTTACAAGATGAGGAGGCATTAATTACATGGTTTTATAACCCTAATCTCTCAAAAATACTTTTTAGCCCTATTCCCCCAAACCTTCAGAATTTAGCCTGTTTTCCCTTCAAACTCTTTAAAAATTCCTAAAATCTTTTGTGATCCTGCACTATTGTAGAACTTTCTCCTGACTTGAACAGAGCCAAGATTAGACCCAAAGCAAACTCTGTCCTCAGCCTTTGCACACAGACTGCACTGCATTTCTTCCATTTCTTCCAGCCTTCAGGGACCAAAAGCCATATCCTTTACAGGCAAGTCCTCTTGTCTTCCCAAAGGACTCCTTGTTCCACTTTTGTAGTCCAAAGATGCTAGGAAAGTAGAAAAGAATACTAAAGAGACAAGAAGTAGAAATTATATGACCGTTTTATATATTTGATCCCTATTAATTTCCCTGCCCTAGGTCTCTAATGCCCTCATCTAAGACTTCAAAAAATACTTCTCCCTGAAATATATCCTCACACCCCCAACACTGACAGAATGCATATTTGCATGTACTAATTTGGCATAGGTTTAAAAGCAAGGAAGAAAGAAAAAAAAGAAAAGTAAAACCCCTTTATTTCGTCAGAAAAAAATAGATTAAATTGATCAATTATCTAAGGAGACGTATGCAAAAACGCTTTCAGCAAAATGCACATTGCAACCCTCAGCCAGGCAGCCCCATTAATATGAGCGAAGGTGAGCCATCTGTGAAGGTGAGGCATTGCCTCAGAGTTTCACAGTCAGTATGAGCATCACATCCTCAGCCACAAGGCAAGTATATCACAGGTGTATTCTAGGGCAAGAGCACTGGAGAATAGAGGAGCATCACTCTTAAGCAAAGCTTTTTGTGGTTACAAAACAATTATAAGAGTTTTCAGAAAGCTGCCCTGTTTTATTAGACAGAAAAAGTCTTCTCCACAATGTTGTGGAACAGAAGTGACTGGAGTATAGCCACTATCTTTTCCCTTTTTCTTTTTTTTTTTTGGTGGCTTTAATTTGCTTGTTCTTTATGTTCATTGGCAGCTCTGCTAAAATGTATCTTCGCAACCTATTGTCTTATGTAAGATTATATCAACAGCTCCAGAAGGACCACTTTTAAAAATAAATTCTGCTTTCCCTTATCATTGACAGGAATCACATTTACATATTCTCCTGGTGGAACTGATAGTGCACCAGATGATTAATGTGCCTTGATGTAGTGATACCTGTAGACTGTTTGATCAATGTCTTGCAAAGAAAGTGTCTTTCATTCAGTGTGCTCAGAGTCCAAAAACACTCTGTGATTAATGTAACTAAATGTTTGGGGTCAGCTGAAGCTCCAGTTCTTGTTCCTGATTCAATATCAAACTAAAGAGAGGTCACAGGAGAGTGGATTAGTTATGTGAAGAAAAAGTCTGACCGTGCAACTTCAAACCATCTCCTTAAGAAAACCTGAAGAAGAGTTCTGGTATTTTTTAGTTACCACTACAGTCATCTGCACCATTTTTTTCATCTCATTGTTAAACAGAGCAGGCCAACATGGTAAGCCTTTTAATGCCAGGATATTTTCACTATATAAATAAGTGGGTTTGATTCAGTTCTTGGCATTGAAGTTTGGATTTATTCAGATTTATTTATTACAGTTTGTGAACCATGAAAATCCAAGTCTCTGAAGTTATTCCCCAAAGAAAGCACTTCATACAGTTGGAGGATAACAAAATGTCTAATGAATACTAGACCTTTTCTTGGTTTTATTTGATTATCTGGGGTAACACTGACTATTTCTGCTTGATCTTACATCAGCTGTTTTGTGTCTTGTTAAAAATAGATGTGAGATATAGGAAATGCAGAAACCTGCTGAGGGATGACTTTCACTTCCACTCATGTTCACTCTTTTCCTTGACTGTTAAGGAGTTGTAAAAGCCATTCAGCCAGTGAGGGGAAATGTCTCCTCCAGCCACCCTGCCAGCTCTTTTCCCACCTTTGCCTCATTTCGAACATATCCCTGACCAGGAGGCAAGAAAGTAGACTAAGGAAAGAGCTCAGATGCACACTCTGGCTCTCTACATGGCGAACTTGGTTGCCTTAGACTGTCTCTATAGTCATAGAAAGTCCTTGAAATTAAGTGAAGATAAATCCAAGCCTAAATATGGCATGCTGGGAACAGATAAAGACATCTTGTAGGATAAAGGCATCTTGTAGGACATACAGAAGTTAGAGCTGGAATGGCTACTGGTTCCAGGAGCATAAAGGTGATGTGTAACCCCCTTAGTCCCACAAGCTGCTGCACTGCACCTCCCTCTCCTCAGCTCTGGCTTCACACACCACAGAAGCAATGCCTTGTCAACATACAGGATGTATCCTGGACTCTATCCAGACCCACTGAGGCAGAAACCTCCTCCTATGCCATGCTGCCTCTTATGCTATTGACTTGCCCCTCTTGTAGTCAGGCTTCACAAGTGTCATCATCTTATGTGCAACCTCTGCCAAAGAGAAAGAGGAAACAAGATCCACCTGAAAACTGCTAGTTTCCAATGCAGTAAATCTTACAGACCACAATGATCTCAGGAGTAAGGCGATAAAAGAGCAGGTAAGAAAATATATTACTGATGAATTTTCACTCTTCTCATGTCCTCAGAACTGACTAAGGCACCATTAAAAGTATAGCCTGGGCCTTAAATTCCTGTGCTGCAAAGCCCAGTTTGTGCCTTGCTGAAATTCCCAGCTGATGAGGGCTCCAGCCACTGACTCCTGTCTCTGATCAGCTGATATCTGCACACTTTGCATAGGGGAAGATGACAAACCTGGTACCAAATTTACATTCATGAAATGTAATCAGCAGCATCATTTCTTATTTCCTTATGGCAAACAAAGGTTTCTGGGCTGTGTCTTTAACTGCAGTGGTGCACAGGACATTCGTTACCCTCTTTCTAACGCTTTCCTTAAACCCAGCTTCACTCAGTGCTTCACAATTGCACTGTGGCCTGACAGCATCAAAACTGATGAGAGCTTTCAACTTTAAGAAACTATAAAAGAAGCTCTGAGATTGTATTTATTATTCAAGAAAAACTCAAGACTAATAAACATATCGTAAATACTAATATAGCTGCAAAAGTTAATTAATGAAAAATAACTATTATGGAAAATGTTATCAATAATTTCAGGAATAAAGTGCATGCATAATGAATGAATTTTGCCCAGGGGTAATAGCTTGCATCTTGGCCTGATTTAATGTGGAGAAACTGCATCATAATGAAAGGCAGAATTATCACATAGTATAACTGTGAGCTTTATCACTGCTTGGTAGGATCCTAAAACTGTCATCAAAATGTTAAAATTACACTCACTTAAATGATCTCTATAAATACAAAACTATGTGTGCATGGATTTATTACCCTCACAATAATGTGAACAACTTCACCTTCACTGATATGTAAAATGCTAATTATTCTGCTGTAAAGATATACATCAAAATAAAACAAGATGGTGCTTTTAAAGAGGGTAGGCTTGAGGCAGGAACTTTACCAAACATGCTCTCTTGATTTTAAATATGGATGAAATTATTTGTCATTTGAAAGGTTTGGGGTTTCCTATTTAATTTCTTGGGTAATTTTGTAAGTGGCATTGACTTAAGCTACTAAAACATAAAATATTTTTCTTTTTCTTTGAGAAATATATTTGACCTGTTTTTTTTCAGTAACAGAGTAAGAAGTTAAAAGTGACTTCCTTGCTTTGGGAAGAAGTTCAAGTTATAAAGTGCAATCAACCCCTGAGAAATGACCTAAACATCTATATCTCTTAAGGGACTAATTCTTGCACATACCCAAATCCAACAGAATAATAAAATGGAGTTACTTTACAACAGAATAAATGTATTGGGAAAATAAGATGATGTTATTTACACACACTTATATTTAAATTTTGTGTAAACAATATATACTCAGCACAAACCATTACATCTCTAGCAAGGTCTTGCTATTATGTTAGATATTTTATTGCACCTCACCAGTAAACCTGCTTTTCCTCATCAAATACCATCTAATTGCATACGAGTCTTACTAATGCACAATATAGCAATATTTTAAATTATATGGGCTTATAATGGATTACACAAAATATGAACAGTGTTGTTCATCAAAACCTTAACTTCACACCTACCAACATTATTTAATTAAAACTATTTGTTAGAAGGAATAGATTTAATCTAGCCTCATCTCTAGAGAGACTTCATTGTAGCCTTTAAGGTCCTGATTCTGCAAGGATGCTTCTATCCTTTCAGACTTCATTTCCAGGTCTTAAGTTTTTAAGATTTTCACATTCATAATTCTGCAAACACAAGCATTTGCAGATATGAAGGCCAGATCAGAAATCCTAACTCATCCACTAAGTATCTTCCTCAATCTTATGAATTAATGAATTTATTTAAGTAACTTTGCAATGTTGATGAACATAATGCAGTATATACATAGTGCTGGGAAACTGGGGAAGGAGGCACAAGTATGTGGGTAATCTTGTTCAGTAGCAAAAAAAAAAAAATAAAATTAAAATAGCAGTCAACAGTGGCATGCATACAGTACCAAATTCAGCAAAATCCTGGAGGAAAAGTTAAGCTGATAGAATATTACTATTTATTGGTTGTTATGATTACAGCTTTGTGGAATCTTTAGGATGCGTGCACAAACTTCTCTAGTTTTTCCATGAACTTCAAAGGATTTTCACCTCTCTGCCTTATTTTCATAGGACTAGGGCTACTGTGAATCCATGAATAGGCTATAAACCACTCCTCAACTCCATCTTAGGCCAAGTAGGATTTACCTAATATTCTCTAACGGGACATATTTCAGTTCCAAAATTAACTCAGTTTTGTTGCAATCCATTAGAAATGCTATCCTTTTTCACAAAATGCTCAATTCTATAAAATCCAACTACGTCTCTCTTAAAAAAAAAAGGCATCTCTGCTGTATTCATCTCAGGCAAATTAGTTTCTTCAAAAGCACATGAGCTTATTGGGAGGAACACTTGGAAATGATTGCTAAAGAGGAAGGTTGCATGGGGTACATCTTCTAAGACATTGAAGAATGGAAGCAAATGGGAGTGAATGAACAAATTAATGATTAAGGAAGATTTTTTTTTTTTAAATTTATTCTGGAAGCTCTATCCAGCTTGGCCTCCCAGGTTCGAGTAATCTTTCACTGTCAACATATGCCACGAGATTGATTCAATTAAGATTAGCGGCACTAGAGGAAAAAAGTGGCATGGTTTACTTTTGATTAGTATTGTCTTTCCTCCCATCTCACAGTGGCTGTGACCCCTACAACCAAGATGGTTTAAATATATTAGATGATGAAAGTAAATCATTTGTCCAGTATGAATAAGCACAAGAGGAAACAAGCTTAATCACCATTTATATTTTAGATGCTTTTACATCTTTGCAAGGATTCTCTTTTCCATTTCACATATTGAATTTAATTGACTTACGATTAACTCTTACTCATATCTTAAAGAGGGGCAATGGTGTAGAGCTGGAAAAAAAGGGCAGGGTACTGAATACAGTTTACTGCAGGAAGTAGTGTAATTCCCAATATAATTACCTTTGAAGGTGGATTAGTTTCTATCCCTCTTGCATCTGAAGTGCTTTAAGAGTATATAAAGGACACTTAGTTCCCATATCACACATTACCAAGTAGATTACATTTGAAAATTAGCTGGAGACTCAGGGTGTTCATCTCCCTGCTGTCACTAGCATGGCCTACATTTTCTGCTGGTACAAATGGGATAAATGCTCTTGAAAACAATAGAACCAGACATACTTACAGTAGATGAGAATTTGACTGAAAGCCTGGATTGGGGTTTTTTTTTCCCTTACATCAGAATGAAGAAGTAAGCTAATTCCCATATTATCCATTCTAGAGAAAAATGTTATGGCATTTTTTCTATTTTTCACAGTCTCCTAGAACACAGAAAGATGAAATAACTTAAATCAGACAGGTATCCTAGGCTTCACAGTAACACAGATAATAATAGGTAAAGGAGCACCATTTGCTACTGTACTTACGTTTCTGTCACTGTATAAAAAGGTTTCATTCAGTTCAACAAAACAGATCATAAATCTAGTGCACAGTGTAAATACATGTATTGCCTTTATGTTTCTGGAGCTACCTATAAATTCAAGGTTAACTAATACATCTATTTTAATTACAACCAAACTGAAAGGACAAAATCTCACCTTTAAGTGTTATAACACAAAAACTGCAGACCAGTGTTAGCCAACAGCAGCTTTTAGGAACATCATCTTGGTCAGCCAGGGGCTGATTCTGACACAGAGATGAAGCTTCTTCTGACTCATGCTAAGATTTCAATCATGGCACAAAGATGTGAAAGGTGCTTTTTAGCACTCACAATGTTTGCTAGAAACACACAAATATTTTTTCCTGAGATACATGAGGTGGGATCCTTGCCTGGATCCATGTCAAATAATACTGGTCGAGGGTTGATAGGTAAAGGACACCAACACAGCCTTTTATCTTTGCCCCAAATTCATATTCCAAACCAGTCTCAGCATTGAGTGTAATGAAATCAGAAGTCTCAGTTCAGTCCCTAGTGGCATTAGTTCACATTATAAAATCATTACACATCATTTGACAATGTTGTGCACTGTTAGCATAGAGAAGAACTTGTTCTGTGTCTCTGGGGGAGACGGTCCCCACAGAAAAGATCAGGTTTGTGTGTGATGAGGAGGTGCAGGGGCGAGTGCAGCTGGCTGGTTGATAATGAGCACTTTGATGTTTAGCGTTTTTACTCCCTTAGCACTCATCAAGACCAATATTTGTCAGAATACAAAGAGGGGAAAAAAGTCAAATTGTTGTTTTCTAAAAGGGCATCTGAGTAACATTTACCTAGTACAAGTTTAAAGAGAAATTCAGGTGTTGGAAAATACACAGAATGTATTAAAACAGCTTTGTCTGTTGCTATTCAAAACATCTTTGACTATTGCTAGGCTGGAACTTCAATGTAAAAACATGGATGTTTTCCTATTTCCTTTCTTTTTCCCCCTTTTAAAGGCAGATTTACAGCATAACATCTGATCTCATACACTTGTCACCATGATACTCTCCAAAGGCCCTGAAGACAATGGATCCTTCCAAGTCAAGCAAAGGAGTGAGTGTCTGCAGCCTGGTTGTCTAACCCTGCATCTGGGGGTTTGAAAAGCTCAGGCAGAGCCTGTCTCAGCTCACGGTCTCCCCGGCACACAGTGGGCTGTTTACAGCCTGCTTTCACAGCTTGCAGCAGCACATCTTTAATTACTGGGAAAGAATCCTGTCTTTAATTGTAGTTGAAAAAATAAGTCTCTTTGCAGGCCACATAACAGGCTCTTTTTCAAGTGAGTTGAGCCGCAATTGTAATTGGAATATAAAAAAAGCAAGGACAAATAACCAAGCAGTTAATTAGCTCTGCAGTTTTAGTTAAATGCTACATTGGCTTTTGAGTCATGGAAAAATCACCATTCCCAAGAGCATGGGTGAAACTATCTGGACAGCTGCTGGAAAAGCCAGTCCCCAGGGGTCACCTAGGGCATTGTAACTGCAAAGGCTGAGGATGGTAAAGTCAGGTGAAACTGGCTGGAAGCCATCACTTTGCTACAGCATGAGAACTTCCCTGTGTTGGTCCTATGACGACTTAACTGGATGCAATCCAAGACCAGAGAGCTGTCCTGTCTAAGCCACATGTTCCTACCCTGTGCCTCCCTGCTCCTCCAGGGGGATGAAATAGATCGGGGGAGGCTGGAGCCAGGGCCAGGAGCATACTGGGGAGAGAGGAGCACAGGAGCCCCACCTACCCAGGCCCAACCACAGCAGAACCAGTGCCTAATAAGTATGCACTGAACAATCTTGGCTCTGGCCTACCTTAAACATTACAGCAATTGAAGTGATTTACAGTAGACTGAAAAGCCTGTCATGTCCCTTGACAGAAAACTTAGGGTTGGAAACACCTGGGTCTGATTAGCAGCCATCAGCCTAGGGCCCACAAAAGCCATGGTTCAGGCCTAGAGCACCATTAACATCTGGATTTGGAGGCAATTTCACCAAGCAAGTTGCACTTCCTTCTGTGCCAGCTGGTTCTTGAGTTCTTTGATTTGGGTTTCTGCCTTATTTTCATGATTTCTCTGAGATTAATATACCACGGTTTGTTTTCATTTGTAAGACTAACGTTCTGATACAGTCTCAGTACCCAGACTGTTTTAAACAGAGCAGCCTTGCTCGTGCTTACCCTGGTACAATAAAATCAGGAGACCTGACAACACCAAACACACTCTAAGTAACCATAAGCAGGCTTATCTACTGTTCACCTCAGTGCAAATATTTTCAAAACAAAATTAGGGAATAAATGACTGTTCCAATTGTTCCAAGTCCTTTCTGCTTTAAATTGCTCCTCCAGCAGCTGAAGTCTGGGGGCTGGGGGGGACTAAGTGTCTTGGAGATATCTGGCTTCATTCACCATTCATTCTTAAATGGTGTAACAGTTTTATGGCCTTTCCTTAATGATCACCCATTGTGTAATGGATTGCCAATCAAGGATCACTTAATGACAAAACAGAATAATTTAACCCCTATTCAAATGACAATGCCCAGAATTGCCCACATAAATGTCTTTACACAACAGAAAGTTTTTCAGCTGAATGAGGTAAATAACATTAACAAGCTATTATCCACTAGCTCTTCCTCGCCAGTTACAAAAGACCGACCTTTGAACTCTGAACTTTTTCTTTGACCGATAGCCACCATTATAACATTTGTGTTACTCAGTTAAAACTGCAGGTGTAGCCACTTACAATACCTAATAAAATGTGTAGGCTTCAAGGGAGGAGAAACTCGGAGCTCACGGGAACAAAACTGCGAGAATTACAAGGGCATTTCAAAAGGATGAATGTCCCGTAATTGTCCCGCAGCAAAGAGGGGCTGACACAGCAGTGGCTCTGCTGCCCGTGTCCCACGAGGGCAGATGTGGCAGTGGCCGGAGCCGGGCACCGCTGGCAGCAGCTGCCCAGGAGCGCTGGCCCTTGGGGCAGTGCCTCTCAGCGACCTTCTCGTTCCAAGGTCGCTTTGGGAAATGCCACTTGGGCTGCTAAATCACACAGATAGCCTTAAAAATATAGTTATCACTGCACTACTGAATACACCACCGAGGGACCAGTGTGTAGTGCACACTGTCAACTTCCCAGTCAGGGAAAGTTGGTGGCACCACTTTTTTTACGCGACTAAAAATAAAAACCATGAAACATCATGAATATGACATTAAGAGACAGGAACTGATGGGCAGGAGGTCTATAAATACCTGCTCTTTCAGTGGAATAGACTTAGAAAGAGAGAGGAGGTATTTTCGAATAGGATACAACTCCCAAGAATCTACAATAGGCCAGTGACCATCCTAGGAGCTCTGCAGAAACTAAAATGAGTGAATATCTTGCTTACCTTAAACCACAGCCTGGGGTTTAGTGAGCTGACACAGCATAGGTGGCACCTGCACTGCACCTCGTTCCCTGTCTTTGATTTGAAAGTGAACGAAAAGACAACTTGCAGAGCAGAAGTTACACATGACACAAAGTCCCAGGACAGCGAGGCAAGCACCCTACTGCTTTCATGTGATCTTTACACATTTTTAGAAAACTGAAACCGATTGAAAGTGAGTGCAAAAATAAGTAGATGTTTACTGTTTTTCAACAAAAGTGAATTTAAAAGGCAAATCAGTACAACACAACCACTTATTGGAACCAGATTTTAAATTTGTACAGTAAGATCTGCCTTACAAGAAAAAGCACAATATATTTTGATTTAGACAGTCTGAAATAAGCCACCTATGTTCCAGATAAAAGTTTCAACATTATGATCAATTCTGTGAGAAAAATATGCACAATGCATTTGTCTAGTAATAAATTTAAAGACATTTAAACATGGCTGTGGATATACTGCAACTACAGAAATAAGGAACTTGATCAAATAACGAGTTCACTTTGAATCATTCATGCAGTTAGATTTAAATAATTGAAATATTAAGTTTATTAATGTTTTGAGATGAAAATATTATCAAATTATGCCATAATAATTTAGATAATTAGTATGTAACAGGAGCTAATCTAATATAAGAAAACAAATCAGATGTTAAGAATGACCACTTGATTCCCACCAACATCTAGGGGAATGTAGGGATTCTAAACGTATACTGTTTAAATTTTTTTTCCATTTTTTGTGTTGATGCCTCACAAAACCAGGCTGATTCCATCAGGCTGACCCCCAAGATTTGCTCTCTTGAGTAGCTCCTATAGTCACATGCATATAAATATTACCAAAAAAGCCCCAAATAAACAAGAAAAAAAATCCAACCAACAAAACCTAATAACCATACCTAATAACCTCATAACTATACCTTCATACCTAATAACCAACCAGATAAGTCCTAAAGACCTGGTCATAGAGTCTTAAGCCAAAGAACTTGAGATGGAGTTCCTGTTTTGGCACACAAACACTCAGAAATTCAAATTAAACCATCTCAGTAATAACAGAATGGATGGCCCACATATCTAAATGGGGACCAGCAGACCTGCCCGTTTCAGTCACTGCCTTAAACAAAGAACAAGTCAGGAGTGTCCAAAAGTCTTTAAATCCTCAGCAGGTTAGCTGAAAAGTCTTTAAATCCTCACTCAGCAGGTTAGCTGAAGGAGATGGTCTTTATCATGAAAGAAGACACAAATCCACCTCCATGGTAAACACATTTCTGGCAAGTTCAGTAGGGATGATAAAGGAAGAAGGAAATACACTTTTTTTTTTTCCTGAGGAGAAGCTGGATGTGCATTCCTAGGCCTGTCCCTGTTTCTGCTCTTGCTCTGCAAGGAGAAAATATGGCAGCATTAGAGCTACCAGGACAGCTGGGCCAGAAACAGCTTCCACCCAGAATGCCCCAGCTGAAATCCATTATTGTCCAAATAATGTATCACATACCTTGATGAAGAGAATGGGAACAAAAGCTGCAAGACAATTCCAGGGTTGACTGAGTCAAGACAGGCACTTCTAACATTTCTGGTATCCACCTCCAGCAAGGAATGGAATCCCACTGCCACTGTTTTCTTCGCAATCCTCTTCAACATTCTTGTGTTTAACATAAAACACACCCCCACGTTGTAGCAGAAATAATTACCTGCCACACAGAATAGGTTAGGGATGCTTCAAATAATTGCCTACAGTGTCCATGAGGTGACCAGCAAAGGGCTGAGGGAGAACAAAGGAAGTTTATAAAGAATCCCACACATACTTAGAGGCTGACATCCCTTCAGTTTTGGAATAGGTATGTTGGACACACCAATATACACAGCTTGTACATTGAAGTACTTTCTTTGAGGCCGAAGAATGAAGAGAGAAATTTAGGGAAATACCAAATATTCAAAATCACTAAAAGCCCCCAACTTTCCTATGAGATGGGCACAAACTACACTTATGGTAGGGCTTTCTCTACTTCCCCAGAACCCCTGTTACAGGTTACTTGAACTGCCTGGCGTCGGCCACAACCCCTGACCCTGTGCTGCTCCAGCTTGCTAGGGCTGAGGGCACACACATATCATCGCACGGGGATCTGACGCGGTCTTATCTCAGGCCTTTTGCTGCTGACATTTGTCACCGGTTCAAAACTTATTATAGCCACCATCTCCGCTTAAATTTACAGATACGTTTTAATTAATGGGGGAAAATGCGTTTATCTCCTCCGAGCAGTGCCTGGCTTCCAAGCGTTTGTTATCTCCGGTGTGAAATTTCGGCTGACAAGAATCAGCGCTTCCCACGCCGCAGCTCCGCGCCCGTGGTCGGGCGGGGCCGGGGGCGGCTGCGGGAGCGGGGCCGGAGCCGCTGCCCACCCCAGCCTTGCTCACAGGAGTGTGCCGAGCACATCTGCCTGGCTCTGGCAGCTGGGGCCCTGTGACCGATTCACCGTCAGAGAGTGAAATTAACGGTAAGGAGTTTAATTGTGGGTAAACAATACCGCATTACGGAGCGGCGAACGCAGCAGTAGAGGCTGAAGGGCCGAGCGCTCAGTCACAGATGTGGCCGCTTCGGTGCTTTCACTAACGATCTCCCTGCCCGTCTGTGCCGTCCGACCGGGCTGTCGGCGTTGCCGGTCACTGACACGGCCTCCCCTCCCTCCGGCCTCGCACACGGCCCCGGCCTGCCCGAGCCACTGCCACCGCACACCTCACACACCCCGACAGGGGCGAACGACGTGAGCAGACAGCATCAAGAGCGTGCTAGACACGTCTAATGTTTTTCTTAAATAATAACATGTTTCTTTCTTTAAAATTGCCAGCTGATTGAATAAAAACTGCCAGCTGATTGAATATGTTTGTCGCACCCTCAAAACCACATAGGCCTGGGCAGCCTGGGTACGTACGGATGGTTTGGGAACAAGGAGTTGGTTGACATGAATAATTACCCAGATTCTGAGCACCCCTGAACAAATTGTTTCAGCTTATTGGACGTAAATTTGAGGAGCTGGAGCAGTTTCTGCCCACTGTGCCTTAGTTTCCTTCTTCATGAAATGGGAAGAGTTCTGAGACTCTGAGAGACTGTGGGGATTATCTGCAGATCCTATGAAATGGTAAAACACACACACCAGCTGAATAAAGTTTATGAGGGAAGATACTGAATTCTTGTTCATCATTTTGTTTCTTTCTTTTCCCTTCACTCCCATTCTCATTGCTTATTGATTTTTGTTTCCAGCTGACAGATGAGCGACAGCCCACATTAAGACAACAGCATCTGAAGCATCAGGAAAGTCAACATCACTATATACCATTAAGAAATCTGCTGTTTGATGATGCACATTTACCACTCCAAGTACCTTAGGGAAATAAAACCACTTCTGAAGGGGGACTAGTACTAGGTGGGTGGGCCTCAAAAAAGCACTGCTCTGCATGATGTCCAGTAGGAGAATCCCTTTCAAAAACAGTGAGATGGATGAGCTGTCATCAACCCTCTTCATTCCCTGCTTTGCAGGACACTCATAGAGTGGGCAAAGGACAGTTATGGTTTGTTCAACACACAATAAAAATGCACAAAAGGCAATTGACATGAAGAAACTGCAAGTGTGGTGAACTAAACACATGCTTCTGGAAGCACTGATCTACTAGAATAACTCAGGCGTGTGTATCCTCTAGCTGCTGAAAGACTAACCACCACTTTAAAACAATTGAAATCCCTATATATTGTGAGTATAAGCTCTTAATTAATTTGCCATATTACATGTATCAACAGCTAGACAGAAATGGAGCTTAACAGCAATTTATCTTCAATCATGTTTTGAAGCCAACACAAATATTTCTACATTTCACCCTGCTTTTGACTCACTCTGTAAGTGGAAGCAAAAGGGCCCAAACCACTGCTGACATGAATGTCATAAAAGGTGTAACCTCGCTTAAATCAGTACCATTGACTCTTCTTGTGCCAGCAATGAACTGGGATCTCTACCTTCACTCAAAAGACACTGCAATTAAGAGGATTTGATGTAAGAATAATTATGAACGAACTCACGAGACCTTTCATGAAGAGTCACAGGCAACAGGCTTGCATGGTCCCAAGGCTGCATTTCAGTTTCTAGGCAGGACATTCTCCCTTGCCTGCTACAGAAAATCAGCTATGCTCTCCCACCAAACACACATGCAGTGTACAAACCCTCTACAGACCTTTCCACCGAGGTGCTCCCACTTTCCTGAACCCACGGTGGAACAGGAGCCCCTGCCCTGGGCTGACAGCAGCTCCTTCCCATTACACAATCCATTAAGGGAGCACATCTCCAGCTGGGCTTCTCCATGCATAGGACACATCATTAAAGCTACTAGAGGTGCGACAGAACAGAAAAGATCAAAACAAAACCAAGAACAAACTACAATACCATCACCTTCACACACACATACACAAAAAAAAAGTAAAAAAAAAAAAAATAAAAAGAGGATGTGCAGGAATAAAGGATTCCCCTGCTTGTTCTGCCCAGGCTTTTGTGTTGAGATTTTCACCAAGAACATTACCAGAGTTTTGTGCTGATGAATGCAGGCACCATAAACTTTGACTTGGCCATTGCATTAGCATTATACCACCAGGGCTCTTAGGCTAGACTTGACTTGAGCAGGTAAATGAGGAACTTCCTCTAGCTTTTGCCATTCAGCTCCGTACAAATATTAGTAAGGCAGCTCCAAAATCCAGGTGCTCAGACCTGAGGAATGGTTACAGAAGGGCAGCCATCTTCAATAGACCCAAGTGAGAGACAACCTTACTGAGACAGCTGGTCCATATTTGTTTTCTCCAGTTTGTACAGTCTTCCTCTGATTATTTAATTAGCTCTTCACTTTTTTAATGAGTGTAATCCCACAACTCCCCAACCATGCACACTACACAGCCTGTCCCTAGAAATTAACTCCTTCTGCCTTTTGTAAAACTCCCTCACAAACAGACTGCTCCACACTGTATACACATATCCATGTAACTAACACAATTTGCCAATTTGCCAAAGGGTAAAAAACTCTAAGCTCTCTTTATTTGTCTTGCTGCTGAGTGATCCCAGCCCTAGTGACTAAGAGTCAAGCAGCGAGCTGAGAGGAGATGCCATGCTGCAGCTATACTCACCTCAGCTGCAAGCAGCAGAGCTGCCATCTTGCTAATCAGCTTTAATTTAGCTGTCTCACAGCTTCGTAAGTAAATAAAGACTTACTTAGTGTCAGAAATATCAGTATTTAACCGTAGAGTTAAAAAAGTATGGTAATTAAAAGAGTGCCACAAGTCACAGCTCTGTGCAATCCTAACAGATTGTAGGGTTTGCCTTTTTGAACCTCTCAGCACGTTTAGAAACTTGAGTAAAACAACAAAAGGTGTTAATAGCTTTAAGGGGAGCACCATGCTGATAGATTACCCATTATGGTTACCCACTTACAGCGAAATGGCAAATAGGTTTGATCAATTCGATTTTAATGCAAAGTGGAACTTGAAAAAACCAGCAATGAGCGAAGAGAAGACCTTTTGTTGCTAATGTGTCTGAAAAAAAGCACTTAATTGAGGTCATAATAATATTAGCAGCTATTCACCATCAATAATTCAGCCTTATTTATTACTACAAGGTAAAGTTCTGTCAAACAGGAATCGTTCAGGCTTTGTTATACATGTTAACATGAAGCTGGCTGTTGGATGACTGGTATATATTTCACCAGCTGCTCAAAACTGCGGGATAGCAAGAACTAATGATATTCTTTCTTGGTCCTTGCATTACATAATAGTTAATTTGCTGCATGCAGAAATATATGTTACAAATATAATAGTCCCACATCAAGTATGCATAATAAAAAAAGCATTATATCTGAAACAGTGAATGACTAATCTTGCCTGAGCTATCTGTCATATGGAAAACAATTTCAATTCCTGCATGATTTAGTACTCCTACAGCAGGAGAAACATAAATTCTGCCTTTTCACACAGTTCTAGTCACCTGTGATTAGTTATCTTTAAAAAAAATCTAAACGAACGTATAATTGTACAATTATATATGCAAACACTCAGCGTTAAAATTTAAAATGTATTAGTCTCATAAAATGGCTCATTAATCTCTGGGTCTTAAAGGACATACTTGTCCAGTAATGAGCCAAATGCAGGAAATATGTGTGTGATGGTGGATGGGGGAATTTTACCTCATAAGCTTTGGGTTGGTTTTTTTGTTTGTTTTGTTCTTGTTCTTAACCTTAGAATAATTTTATTCCTCCAAAATCTGTTTTCCAGGCGCAAAGAAGTTGTCAGCGACAAAGTCAGTTTTAGTTCACCAGTCATTAACTATGGAAATAAGCTGTTTTGAAGAGATTAGTTTTTCCTTATACACGATATTCAGGGGTTTATAACAGCTATATAATTACTGACTGGAACTGCAACCAGAAAGGTTGGGCAGGAGTATTGATCTCCCCGTGTCTGCTAATGACCACTTCTCCGCTGCGCTGATGGAAGGAAGCCTTCTATTACATTTTTACCACCTTCCTCAAGTTAAAAAAAAAAAAAAAAAAGGAAAAGGCAGATCATAGGGGCACCTGTGAAACACAAAGCGTATCCCACTTAGAGACTGCCAGGCAGCGCTCGCTGCGGGCAGCTCGGAGCCCAAAGGCAGGGGCGGAGCGCCGGGGGTGATGGATACGGAGGCGATCCCGGGCGGGGGGAGCCGCCGCCCCTCCGGGAGCTAATCCACTTGGCAGCGGTGAGATGGCTCCTTGAAGGAGCTAAAGTAGACTGACACAATGGCCTGCGAGGCATTAAAATGTAGGAATTAAAAACTGTTAAATTGCACAGAGGGATTCTTAACCTCAGCCCTTTGGCAACAGTGATGTTTCTTCCCTTTTCTTCTCCCTCGCCTCTTCTTGAAAGCGATTTGCCTTTTTTTTTTTTTTTTCCTTCCCTCAAATGCCTCGCTCATCAGACCACACTAATTCTGGATGCCAGTTCCCTGCAGTACACAAACCTTGTTAATGAAGGAAATAAAGCATCTGAAAGAGTGCCTCGAAAAATAACTTTGTCTTCTCCTGGCTGCTCCTGCCCCTCTCCCCACCCTATTCCACAGCCACGGCCAAAACAGCCGTCATCACTCAAAAGCACCTCTGGATTCACAGATCCTTCTGATCCTGTGAATGTAAGATCTCCAGACAAGCCTTCCCCCGCAATTGGGGCTGTGCAGATTCCGGGCACCATTTGAATGAGAAAGGTGAGGCTCTGTGCTGTTTAAATCGACAAGCAAATGCTCAAAACGATTTTAAACTGGGGACAATTATTGTTTGCCCTGGAGCTTAAATGGATAGGAGCTTTTAATTTTTTTTTCCTTTTTTTTTCCCCCACCCGAAACACAAGTCATCCTCAGGCTCAAAAGCTGACATGTGGTTCCTGACAATAATAGGGTATCACTCAGCCACTTTGTAGAGAGCTGCCAAAAGAGACGACTCTTCTTCCCTAGCTGGTGGGTTGGTTTGGGGTTTTTGTTGTTTTTAAACAGCGTGACATTTTAAAAGTTATTAGAGCATTAATGCTGCTTTTTAATGAATAAAGCTTTATAAAACTACTGATATGGAATTAACATAAGTTTACCTCTGAATGCAAGTCTCTTTTTTTTCTGTTTTACTATCCATTACTTCATTAAATCAACACTGAAAAAGACTAGCCTTGCCAAATTTCTCACTGCACATTCCACTGTTTGCCCATGACAGCATTTGAATGTGCTTATTATTTCTAGTAAAGCCCTTATCATTTTCACTGTGAAATTTAAATCACCCTGATCCAACTCTTCTTAGCTAAAGTCAGCTTTATCAACCACAAGAGATGTGGGATTTTAAAAAGATCTGAGTAAATTCACATTGTTTGGATAAACTCATTCAGGGGGTTCAGCAAATGAAAGCTGAAATAGATATGTATTCCAAGGAGGTTATGGACTGCTCAAAAACAAAGACGTTAAAGCATAATTTAAAAAAGGAAAAAAAAAGTTAATAGTATCAGTATCTTTTTAATGAGGGCATTCACCGACCAGATTTTGAATTGGTATTTCTGAGCCTCCAATTCAAGTGAAAAGCAAGGGGGAAAAAAAGAAAAGAAAAACAACCCAAAACATTAAACTGTTTACACAAGGATTTTTTTTCTAGAATCCACTCTACTATGTTATCTGGTCAGTGTTGTGCTATCAAAAAATGTTAAGGGCTGCATTTATGCATTATCCCACAATTTAAGTAACTGTGTATCATGTATATTTAAAACCATCTCTCTGTAGTTTTAATTATCTCAGTCTGCAGGGAAAAAACGCAGCTCCCATGCCTGAGACCGAAATGAAAGTGCTGCACGCTGACAGCTAAGATGTCTGTCCTAGCTTGTTGAGATTTCCTGTAAAATTTGCATTGAAAAGGCAGCTTTAAATATACTTAAAATAAAAAGAGCATTTGCATCTAATTTGCTACACTTGCAGTATTAAAGTTTTATCTGAATAAAGACATGTCAAATGGATTTATATAGTTAAGCTGATAGCTTTTAAAGTCAACACAGTAACATCAGCTAAATTCAACAAAGTAATGGCAGCAGCTAATGGCATTTATTAGTTTATCATCATTTACTTAAAAACCATAACACAGATCATTTTATTTTCACATTACTGTTTGTGATTCTTTGACTCAGTTTGTATTGATTCCACAAATTATGGCAGAAACTGACATTTATCTAACAGTTTTCCAAGCTGTAAAGGTTGGCTTTAGCAGGAAGCAATTGAACACTTGCCACACAATGGTTTGAGCCATGGTAGAAACAACCGTCTTCAAATAAACACATTTGGCAACCATTTTAAAATGCGATTGTTGCTTGTCTGATAATGACAGAAGGGTTTTTGTTACTGATAAGGCTCTTATTACAAACCACTGCCTATGTAATCTACAGCTTGATCACACAAAGTGCTAAGCAGCTCGCCCAACCCAGCAAAGAGCTGAAGCACTAAGCTTTGTTTTGAAGACATGCATAATAGCAAGCAAGGCTTTTTACAGTACTTCTCCTATGTAGACCTCAAAGGACTTCACAAAAGAGACCATTGCTGTTTGCACAGGAGGAAACTGAGGCTGAGCGAATCCAAATCACGCCCAGTGCTGCAGTGGGACCTGATGCTGAGTGTCCCAGTTTAGTATTCTGCACACTAGGTTTTACTGCCACCTTACCCCCCCTGGTGACTTCAGAGTGTCATCATCACTTCCCCAGACTCCAGTGGAGCTACCTACCAAAAGTAAATGCTTATGATAAAGATTGTTGAAGGGTCCAGAGTGTTACAGAACATTTTTTTATCTCTAAATCCATAGTAAAAACCAGGATATTTTTATGCATTATTCTCTCAATTCGGTTATAGTTGCCTTTTTACCCCTCTTTTTAGCAAAAATTGATGAAGCCTAAAAATTTACCATGAAATGTTTGGCAAAATGTTATTGCCACCATAAAAACTAGGAACACACGTATCTTGGTTTGTAAATATTATGGGCGCGGACACCTACATGTCAGCACTTGGGTTTACAACTGTATTTGAAAATGACATCAAAAGTTTCCAGTCATGAGATCTACTCTCTTCTCTGGTGACATCTATGCTTGTTCTTCAGTGGAAGGAAAAAAAAAAAATCCATCTGAGCTGGAGATAGGGTTTATTTTCAGAACTGTGCACGGAGGTCAACATTCTTGCTAACAGGAGGCCCATGTCTAATTCCCCATGTCATATTCTAAACCTTTAATTCCAAAGATTCAGATTCTCTCTTTTTTTCTCTTTGTTTTTGGGGATTTTTTTGGTTTGGTGTTTTTTTGAGTCGACTTTGTTGTCATTGTTTGGTTTGGATTTTTTGGTTTGGGTTCTTTCTTGGTTTTTTTGGTTTTTGTAGCAGACCATATTCCCAAGAAAAGTGACAATCACAAGTCACATTTGGCAAGAATTTGAAATGATCATGCTTTGTTTCATGCCATTTATTATAATTCTCCCACAGCAATGGTCTTTGTTCTGCTGTGTCCTCACCCTGAACTCTGGCTTGTATTTCAGCTCACATTTGTAATTCTCTATCCCTGGGCTGAAGAGCTCAAACCTCTGGCTCATCAGAACAGCCCGAGACAGCTGGAGCAATGGTTTCTGAGGCATACCCCTCCTTCTTAAATGACCCCCTCACAGCTGGCCAACTTTCTTCTGTGTAAGTGCTGGATCAGGCAGTAAGGAGAAAGGAACTAAAAACTGTATTGACTTTCACTTGGAGCCCCAGTCTGACCTCCTTCAATTCAGCAGGAAATCTGATGTGATTAAAACAATGCTTGGATTGAATATTTATAAAGTTTTATTTAATTGAAGATTACTTGGGAAAAACTACTGCAAAAATTTATTTGGAGGGAAAAAATGAGTAAAAACTTTACCTATTTTGCTGTATACACTCTCTTCCTTCAGCTCAAGGAACATAGTTGTAACCTACTAAAAACGCACATCATATTTTACAGCTATTTCAGTCACACTGGGCAGAATGACAACCCCAGAAGTTTCCATTGTGCCACAGAGACGTGACCTGCTCTCCGTGGGACTGGAGGGGGACAGTGCCTCTAGCAAGACACCTCCGGAGGGGAATATTATGGCACAAGTGTTCTGAAACAAAAGCCTAGAACCAGGTAGCTACAGCAAACAGCATCACGGCTTAAGAAGTAGGGCAGCTTAAAGGAGGAGAGTTCTATTCAAAGTCAGAAAAAAACAACCTCTTGGTTTCCATCCAAATGCAAATAGAAAGCCAACCGTGCAGCTGAAGAACTGGTTCCTGCCAGCCCCACCTGAGGAACAGGGCATTTTGCACAGTGGTAGTTGGAGCCTCCAGATGGCTTTGAGGTACAGCCCCTAGGCAGTTTAGTTTGACCTGAAAACCCCAGGGCCTGGGAGAAATTTCCCATCCCTCATCACAGACATGGGCTGGGGGAATTCCTCTGAGCACTGATCCCTCTGGAGTGACACAAAGCAGAGCAACCTCACAAGTTTCAGGTGGTTTCAGTTGCACCTCACTGTGTCATGGTGAGTTTTCCTTTTTATTTCAACTGTCCTGTACTTCAGACAGCTTATTCCTAACTTCTCCTGGCAAAGACCATTCTCCACTTTCATTGTCCCCCACTGAGACCCTTCCTGTCCCACGCAGGAGTGAAGCAGCAGCACCCCAGCTGGTGTCTATATGGTAATGTCAGCCAGATACGGGGCCACACTCTCCTGATGCAAATTATCCTAACTTCATTTACTCCAGTGGAGTTCTTGGTGTTTTCTATCAGATAAGGATGTGGACTTTAGCATTAATCATGTGCAGAGAAAAAACCACCATTTCAAGCTTCATTATGAAACAAGTGCTACATTAGCACTGAGCATGGAAAATCTCAGAATTTCCCTTTAATGATCTTGAAGATTATGTGCAGCAGAAAGGAAGAAGTGGAAAATCTGTCATAAATGTCATTGAATATTTTTAATAGCTAAAGCTAGGCTTTCTTTAACACTCTTGCCTGAAAAAAAAACCAACCAAAAAAACTAGAGACTACTCATTAACTAGAAGCAAGGGGATTGGTTTTTCATTATACTTAGTCTGTGAGACAGCACACAATGGAAAGACAAAGTTCTCAGGCCCAGAGACAGCCTAAGATAGGAAAAAAGTAGATAAGCAAGCAAAGCTATTTTAAAATATATTATGTATAAGTATGGAAACAACTGAAAAATCTCAGGATGCGCTTATTAAATATTGTCTGTTGTAGCCTGTTCTTTTCTCAGCCTTGGCAGCCCTTTTAGTCGCTACACATCATCTGATGGCACCAGGAAATACCTGTGATGGGGACTTGCTTTCCAGCATCTCTAGTGACAGCTGCAGACAGGTTACATGAGTGAAGGCTGCAGTGCAGTCCCCCTGCTCCCTGGTGCTGTGCTGTAGGTGCACAGAACTCTGTAATTCTAGGCAGGCATCAGAGGCTGCTGCTTGAATTGACTCTTACTTTATGATGAAAGAAAACGTTCCTCAAGTCAATCTTTTCCAAGTCCTGGTCTGTGCTCAGGCACCAGCCCAGTCTGCTTCAGCTCCTATGCACCTCCTACACCTGAGGTTGGCTCAGGTTTGAAGGAACCCTCTAACACTGCCCGTCCTGACCTCAGAACAAGAGGCAGAGTCCCAGCTTCTGTCACAGCAGCCATGGAAATTACAGCTTTGTGCACTGTCTCAGCAGGCTCTTATGAGTCTAAGGCATACTGACACAAAACCTTGACAAGTGTCCATGTAATAAGAATAATGTTTGACAGGAGGACATAAAGAACTAGTCAAGAAGGTTGTAGCTGTGACAGTGTTTCTGCAAGGAGATGAACTTACTTCCTCAGATGGTTATGTGAAGTTAAAGCATCTTCTCTCTTTCATAGGAACTGGAATTCTATTAATTATATGTTATTTGCTAAAAAGAAAGAAAAAAAAATTGTTGTTGAATATTGTCTTCTATGGGAAAG
Organism: Irena cyanogastra; assembly: GCA_013397155.1. NCBI lineage: Eukaryota > Metazoa > Chordata > Aves > Passeriformes > Irenidae > Irena > Irena cyanogastra. The sequence goes on along the minus strand of VWZV01010745.1, from coordinate 409,375 downwards.
GAACTAAGCCAGCATGTAGTGCTACATTTCACTGAAGTCTTTAACAGAATGAATACTCCAGAAGACTTCACTTGAAGAAAGGAACTGTCAAGTACTACAACCTTTATAAAAATTATCAAGTTACTTTGAATGCACGTGGGTGATGGTTACAAGTTTTTTGCTTGGCTAAATTTTATCACACTCCCTAATCATGCTGCCAAACATAATTTCATTTGCTCTTGTCTACAGAAATCTTAGTGTCTCTATTTCTACAAAGCTATATCCACCTTGTATCCTTGTCCCTCAGAAATCTTTGAATGTAGGAAAAACAGCCCTTTTTTATTTATTTCTTTCCCTTATAGTCTTTTAATGACAAGTTTACCCTCTTTTTGGAGTCAAACTTTGCCAAACAAAAAAACCCCAAACCACAACAACAAAACCTTTTTGAGAAAGAAAGGAATGAATATGCAAACGAAACAATTACAAATAGACAAATAAGAAGAATAACAATAGAATTGTAATTAAAACATTATCATTTAGTTTATGGACTGATTTCATGCTCCCCTTCTCCAGTCTTTCATTTAGGGGAGCAACAGAAATCCCTTGGTCTCAGCTGCTAAACCAGTAAGGCCTAAGAGTTACAAAGGAAGTCAGCTCTACCCGTGCATGGCCTGTGAGCTCCCGTGTATGTTTACTGAAGAATGGCTCCCACACAGCCATTACATCTCATTATTTAATACCAAAAATTCAGGTCCTGATAAACTGTTTTACCCACTCATCATCAAATATCGTGCCAGGTCGAACAGTAATCTGCTAATCAGTCTTTGCTACTAAGGTCTATCCTATTGTCTGCATTTGAGATAATGGATATTAAAATTGCACAACTCATCCCACAGGGTGTTTTTCAAATTATACAGAGCACGACAGAATCCATTTTCTTGCTGTTGAAATTCCGTCATCTTCAGGGTGGAAATGCAGGAGGTATGGATAAGTGGAACATAGCACTGTGCAGCAAACAGGGGAGGAGAGCCCCACGCCAAACACAGCAGGGCAATCCTTTAATCCTACAGAAAAACAAAAAGGTTCTTGGATCTTTTCAGCCTAATTGGATATCATCAGCCACTGTGCACAAAATCAGCCACATCTTTGAGTAGCCCACAGGTGGCCAAACCTGTGCAAAGCGAGCAGCTTGTGTAAGAAGTGACAAGACCAGCATGCAGGTTCCTGAGCTCACACGTGTACTTTGATTTATGTGCAGGACAGGAAGGGTTATCTTATAGGAAGAGAACAAGCACACACTTGCACATGTAGGTCCAGAAGACAATTTAAACACTCTAATTTATAGAATACAGCCCCAGACAGGTGAAAGGCAGCATCAGCCTGGCTGGGTGCTGACCAGGTATCCCAAAATCTCTGTTCTCTGGAAACAAGTGAACAACACAAGGTTTCACTGTAGTTTGGTTTTATAATAGCATTGTTTCCATTTATTAAATTAGAATTATTTAGAATGCCAAAAATTCACAGACAATAAGTTTGAACAAAACTTTGGAAAGTAATCTCTATGGGGTAAAACTTCTGGTGGGTTTGGTGAGAGAAAAGGCCCAGACTGAGGGTGTTTGCAAAGGTTTTAAAAACTTTACCTGAAGAAAATTCCAGCTCCAGAATCAAACAGAAAATCTTTTCCAAAAACCTATCCTGAGCTGCTTGTTCATTTATAATTGGATAGGTAGAATATTTAGCTCACAATTTCATGCTGTTTTCAGACCAGAAGAGAACCTTCTACATTTATTTCAAAAACCAAAACTAGAAGTTTTTGTGGTGGGGCAGGCATAGAGGCTGAGTAAGGCCATACTCTGCAGCTACAGTAGTAGCTCAGCATCCCTTCCCTCCCAGCCAGAACTTCTCTGGCCTGGCAAGATCAGACTTTTTAAAAGAAATGGAAAAATGCAGTTTATCGTGTTAACATCCTCCTTCTTTAAGATATACTGTACAGGTCATAACTTATCCTTTTTAATAAAAAAGAAATAAATTTACCTTTTGAGTGTCATTTCTGACCACTACTGCCCCTTTTCTAAAGCCACGGGGCTTTACAGTAGACAGCCTGATGGAATTCCAGTTCACAGCTTAATTTTCCTCCTGACAAAAGAGACAAAAAGTTCCTTTCAGTAAAAATAAAATTTAATATGGTCTGCAAATTTGATATATTACAACCTCCGACCTCAGCTTAATTGTTCACAAAGGGCTAACGGTACCACGGGCAAGTAAATGACTTCTACAGAGTGTTGCAACTCTGATAGCTGAAGAGAAGGGGAGCAGCAGTCTGACAGATAATCAAAGTTTTTAATGTGAACCATAGTGAGAGAGGTTATTCAGAGCACAGCCAGACTGTAGGAGCCTTCTGCAGCTGCCATAGTAGCTCCTTAGGATGAGAAATGCTTAAACATCATCCTCACTCAACTCTGTGAAGTGTTGCTGCTGTTAGTCACCAGCCAGTGGAGTCTGACACTCTACAGCAGCAGACAGCAACGATCTGGGATCTGCACAGACAGAAACATGCTGCTTAAATTTCTTTGGGGCCAAAGCTGCCCCAGTTCTGGGGCTCTCAAGAGCTTTTCTTAGAGTTTGACAAGGAACCAAGGGAAAGAGTATGAAGGCAAAAGGAAAAGAGTGATGCAAACACAGCCAGCACTGGCCCATGGAGGTTGACCTTTAAAGGCTACTGCAGAGAGCAGGATTTTAGTGAGGCAGCCAGGTCTCCCACAGCTCACAAAGATTTGCAAAAGGCCACGGGGCCAAAGCAAAGGCTGAGGGGAAGAGAGCAAGGGGAAAGAAGTGATGTTTGTCCTGGTTGTTTTCACTTGAGAAGTTAGGAAAAGATCAAATTTGTGCCCAACTCTCCTTACCACATGCTGTCCTGAAGAAGACCACAGAGACCTAGGTGCATTCAGAGCTGGTGTGCAGAGAATGAACCCATGGAGCTGAAGGGACCACATCACCAAAGAGGTCTTCACTCCCTTTTTCTACCAAGAGCACACAATGCAAAGTACTCAGTGGCTGGGAAGACACCATGACCCATAAACTGGTTTACCTTGTTGTCTTTATTATATTGGATAAAAGCAGGAAAATCACATAGTTATCCCCACAGCTGATTTAGTTGCTAAAGGAGAGGTGGGACAGGGAGCTACACAGGTGAGCAAATGCTCACCTGCACAGTCTAAAGTATTCTAGTTGCTTCTGGATATTGAAAAGCCAGCAGCAACTAAAAGCATTTATTTTCTCTCTGTTAATCTGGGTAACACTTTGCAGCAATATAACATAAATGAGTATGCTGAATAAAAATACAGTGTACAGTGTGTAAGCATGTCTGTAAAGAGAGGGCACTTGCCTAAGTGCTGACTGTATGCATACATTTACACCTTACCAGGCACAGGTCATTAGCAGATGTACTTATACAGAGAATGCTGAATGCAGTCTCCTCCTTCCCCTGCTGATTCAGTGTGGGGTCACCAACATCAAACAGCTCCCACAGAGAGCACTTGCAGCCCCCTGAGACCACCAACAATTGCATTTGTCCTGGCAACTGCTGCTCACCCTCAGGGTATGCTCCCCAGCGGGCTGCCCCTCCGAGCTGAGGCTGCAGCACAAAGGAGCCCAAACTGTGTCCTACCAGGAAAAGGAATAATCAACTTGCCAGCTAAGAGCATAAATGCTTGATGCCTCCTCCCCAAAACATGGAAGGCAACAGCAGCCTGTGCAGCACCCTGCAGGGGCTCTCCCCAGGCCATGGAAGGGTCCATCCTGTGTGAGATCAGCCTTGTGATGAACACACATCCGAGAGCTGCAGCACCACCCCAGCACACCAACTCTGCTGCACACCACTGACAGACATGTTTGGCTTCCTGGCAGGCAAAAAGGATGGTGAAAACTATACCTGTCTTCTTGTTGGTGAAAGGCAGCTGAGCTACCCACATGTGCAAACCAAAGGGAAAGAACATTTCCAGATCAGAGGGTGTCTGCAGCTCAACAGCCAAAATCTCCAGCCTATTTCTAAATAGGATGCTGATATATCCAGCAGCAGCCACTAGTCATGTTAGCTGTCTCAGTGTCACTGGAAAGCAACTACCAAAGCCTTTAGAAGTTCATATTTCAATTTTAAAGCTGAGGCTATTTCAGCTAATGTCCCCAAGGCAATTGTCTGGTCAAATGTCAGAGTTTATACTGCTAAAGGAAATCACTATGTTTATGAGATCTCTGCAGTTTGGGAACCACATTAAACCCCATTTGAGTTTCTCAGATTATACTGTGTTGTGGATATCTCTGTTTTCCCTGTGTTTGGAACATATCTCAATCTCCTTGTATTCCTATAAGCCATTGAAAATATCTCCCTCTGACATGTTTAAATATGAGCTTCATCGCTGTAGGATTTTTCTCCACTAATTCGCTTATTAAAAAAAGAAAAAAAATCTTTCAATTGATGTTGTTTCTGTATGCTTCTGAATCTGATATCCTGAAAATTGGTAATTTATTTACTTTTTCATTAGCAAAACATTGCTTGAGTTTTGGTATTTTGTGACTAATGCCCAGCTTCAAACTTTAATTTAACCCTTTGACGCTCAAGATTCCCCTTCCTTTTTACATCTCTGGGCTTCTTGGGTTGTTGCCCTACCCTCTGCATTACTGGCACCAGGGATTGGCTGTTTTGCTTTGGCACAGGCACAGTGCAGGTGTTAGCCATGGCTGCAGAGGAGCTCTGTCAGCTGCCCTGCACGAGTTTCACCCTGCCCGTGTTCATGAGCTGCTTGCACCTCAGAGATCCCCTGGACACGTAATTTGGTCTAAGGCATTTGGAGTCCTACATATCCACTCAAGTAATGTGGCTGGAAAGCATTTCTGGATTTGCAGACTTTAAAACCCCATATTTTCTCCACCACTACACTAAAGGGCTTGTTCCTCTGCCAGGCCTGAGCTGTTAAAACACTTTGACTTTTTTCTGCGGTGGGCTTGTTCTCAGGTTTTTAATGTCTCCTCTAGTTTGGGGTTTATACGTGTCTGAGTGTCATGACACCTACAAGCTAGCACCAAATTCCATGTACAGCTAATCCCACTGAATTTGTCAGTTCAAAGACCTTGAGATGCTCAAAAAAACCTACAGAAATGTGGTTTTTTTAAGTTTGGTCTTGACAGAAGACTTCGCCAGAGAAGCTGGACTGCTACACTACATGGAAGCACTGATGATGGATGTAAAAGTGAAAGTTCCTATTCCAAGGAGAATTCATCTTAAAGCTTTTAACTGACATGCCTTACACTTAATATTGTTAATATTAAAGGCCACTCCTAGAGTAGCCTGTATTGAAGACTATCCTTTACAAAACCCAATATGAATAACACAGTATCTGATGAAAAGCTACACCTTTAAACACAGAAGAGAACGAACTCACTTTTCTGTTTCCATGAAGAGAGTGGCTCCTCTCCTCCATGCTCCCAGTGCCCTGTGTGTGGTTACGTGGCCGGCAGTGGCACAGGGCTGCAGCACCCAGCACCTGCCCACACACAAGAGCTCCATGTCTGAAACAGGACAGTGTAAGAGGATCATTTTAGTAGCAAGAGAGAAGGGCAATAATGTTCACAGTATAGTTTTTCTTCCTATAGTTAAGGTCGTTTTTTGGGGTTTTTTTAGCTTTGTACTCATCATATTTCTGCTGGATCCTCCCCATCTTTGAAAAGCAACAGGTACCAGATGCTGAGAAGATAGCACTGAACTAAGCCTGGAAGTTAAATTTTCTGATTATCTTTCATATAATGAGCATCTGTACTTTTTAGATTTATCTAAACAAGTACCTCCATTTCCTTCTGGTATTTTTTTCTTCGTATTATTGGCCAACACCCAAGTAGGCAAAGTATTCCAGTGCCATCCCATTTCTAGGTTCAAATAAAAATTAAAAAAAAAAATAGAAAGAAACAGTGTAAGGTTGATCACACACTTGTTATTAAGTCAAAGCCGGATTCAAGTGTTTGTGTGAGGTAGAATTATCTCATTCTTTTTGTCTGTGTCTTTCTGTGATCTACCAGTCAAGTATGTGATTGGATTTCAGCTCAACAAAACCTTAAATTACACACCTATTGTGCCTGAGCTAAGCCTAGTTTCACAGCACTGGAGAAGGCTCCTCACTGCTCTTTTGGCACCGTTCGATCTGGCTTCTGCTATCATCTGCAGGTTGATGAATGAGTAATAGGATTAGAAAGTCTCATCTCTGAAATGCTATAATTGTCACATTTGGTGAATTGACAAAGGCTTGGGTGATGGAGAGGTGCTCCATAATGTAAAGTCATACATTCAATCTGCACTCACTGGCCAAGGCTAGGAGAATGGGAGGAATAAAAAGAATCCCTTCAGCTCCCCATTTGTCCAACATACACAGATATCTCACCCTCTAAATTAACCTTTTATGCATGAGTTTGTTGGAAGGCAGAGTGCTCTGCTTCTTAGAGGCTCTTATCTCTCTGGAAGGAAGATGATATACTTGTTGATTCTTTGGTTAGTGCAGGAGGTTAAAAAGTCTAGGTGGGCTAGAGCAGGGGGCAGATTTTCTTGTCTTCCTCAGCAATCTTCAATTCAAAACACCGGGGGGAGAGATCGTCCCCCAGGCAAGCAGAAGAGAGCAGCTCAAGCATGACTCAACAGTTGAGGATCTGAGCCTCTGTATTCATACGGACTGTCTTCCCACCCACCATCTCAGGGTCAGCAGCACACTGGTTCTGACAGAAATTCCACACGTTTCTCTCTGCAGGCCCACCTACATCAGCCAAGATGCATCTGAAAATGGACAAAGTTTTCAGTGGCTCCTATTCCAAGTCTATTCTAAAAGGGTAGATTTCCAAAGAAATTTACAATCCAGACTTGGGTAGATGTGTTACTAAGGTACATTGGGGACTTACCTGCCTAAATAGCTATGTGAACATAGTACTGAACAGCTTAACAGCAGAAAACAAACAAAAGGAAAAAGTAGGTTTTACTTGTCCTATCTCCTATTTACTATTTTAACTTCCAATGCTTACAAGCAATGATGAAAACGCTGTTTTTAAATAGAAGAATGGAGAATTAAAAATATATAAAGGAGTAGTTCTCTATTCCAAAGTACCATCAGCACTGCCTTCTCCTGAGAAATGGCTTCATGCCATGCATACAGATTAACACAGAACTTTATTCTTGTTCACCTTCTATTAAAAAAGAATTTCAGAAGCCAACATCACTTCTGCTGAAAGAATGTGTCCCCAAATGCTCTACAGATGCAGCATGTGAGGTCAACATTCACCATCCCCTTTCTCTGTCAGTGTGAGTTTCACTTTAATTACAAGTGCATGTTTTGCACATTGTAAAACTACCCCTGGCTCTGACCACCATAAGAAAAAGAACATTTAGCTCAGGAAACAGTAGCTGACCCTGTCTGCTCTTTTTCTTCCTTGGCATCAGCTAAGACTATTAACACCTTATGTGTGTTGCCTGTGTGTCCCACATATGTGTGCTCTGCATCCACTTCATGCAGTACCTGTCATAAGTGCATACTAAAAGCTGCCCACTGGGAATTCTCTGCTTTGTTTGACTCCTCTTCTTGCTGTCTTGCTTAGCTATTGAATTCATCTGCTTGACAGAGGAAACCTTTCTATGTACTAAAAGCTTTGTCCTTGGAAAGCTGTGACATTAGACTTAAACACATAGAGGCCTTTTTCACCTCCCAGTTCACTTCCTAATTATTCATTCCCAACAGAGGAAATCAGGAGAAACCTTGGCAGCCAATGTAAACATTTTGTAGTGGAAGGCAATTTTTTTTGTCCCCAGGAGCACAGTGTGGCCATGATAGTTGAGCTCCTTACTGAGAAATTGCTCTGGCTTTTGTACAACAGAAAAATGGCAAATAAGAATTTTTTTGGGGGGAGGAAAGAACTAAAACAGAGTAAAACAGACCATTTGATGGTGACTATTTTGCTCTGAGAGTCCTTTGCCAAATAATTTCAGAGAAAAGGTCCAAGTCTCCAACGTATGTTCCATTTACAATTTTCATTTTCCTCCTCCCCAGATCAGAGCAGCTTTCCTACATGCCCAGCTAGTACCTTGTAACACAGGACAGGATCACCCAGTAGCTGCTGCTTTAGAGATTTTCCACCTAATGTGGCAGCTGCTCTAAAGAATCACTTTCCACTAGCCCAGTGTCTCCCTGTGGGAGCACCTTCCCCCTTTTCACACACTCAGACTGAGACAGTTGCCTTTCAGAGCACTTTGTTATTAATGGAAATAGGTGCCCTGCGCAAATAATTTGCAGAACCAGGGCTACAGCCAATATTTTTCCAGTCTCACTGTAACCTTACCTGCAACACACAATATTGGCCCGCTCCCAGGAACTGTCAGTGGGAAGCTCATACAGCAACAGGCCACCCACTTACTGTTTGCTTAGAGAAAGTTTGCCAGGAGTGATATGCAGCTTGCACCACCTTCCTGAAACATTTCCACACTCCCTGAGCCTGCGCAGGTCTGCTCCTACCAACGCCTCCCATTTCAAGTTGCCCTGCTCCACCTCCTTCCACACAGCCCAATCTTCTCCTCCAATTGCTTCCTTTTTCCTCATCACCTTTTCCTGGCTCTGTGCCTCTCTTCATGCTGTTCCTAACGCCTGGGACAACCTCTGATTAATGTTCAGCAAACAGCCTCCTCCACAGATCAGACCACACCCAGCATGCCCTGCTTCTCTTATGGGCATCCTTCTGTCTCGTGCCTTCCACCTTTCCAAAGAGGAGGCTCTGGCTTGCTAAACAGTGAACAGCACCCTTTGTTTCTTCAAAGCTGCAGAACAGTTTGTGAGTGTGCCACTGCAAGTACCACCACAGCTTTGCACGTGGACAGTCAATGGGACAGTTTTACACAAAATTAGCTACTGTCATCTGCAAACCAAAAGAAAAGTACAGCATCAACCCAGAGCTGCACTGTGCCTTAAGAGTTTTTGTGTACCTTTTAATAACCACTGATAAATACCATCACATCACCTGGTAACTATTTGTTTGAGAACTAGTGCCATGAGACCATTCTTCCTTCTCCAATTATCCCAGGAGTCACTAATAAGTGGAAATATCCTCATAGCTCTGTAGTTAAGAAATGGATAGCACACTGGCTGATAGGTCACTTTCATGATCTGTTGCTGCATATTTTTTTCTGTCAGCCTTTTTTTTTCATTTTAATTTATAGGCAAGTTACCCAATTAGCTTGGTTTGGTGCATCATGTCGTAATATCCATATCCAAGAATCATCGTCATTGATAACAGAACATCTAAAACAAACTAAGAAAAGAAGAATAGTTTCATTTAGTAACTGAAAACGAACAAATACAGTGCAATTTTTAGCTTAGATGGCTTTATACATATATTTGACCCTTTGGGGTAAAATTTAACTTTCCTTGTTTGAGAAAAGGTAAGCTAAAATGGGAAACAATTGGGTGACTTCTCACTGTATTAAATTCACTTTTCTCAAGACCTGCAATACTCCCACCATTACACTGTTTCTGTATTAAAATCTAATTCTGAAAGTTTGACAAAGTACACGTTTAACACAGGTCAGCAGTATATTGACAGGATGTTAATTTTAAATTGTGTCAGCATTTCCTGTCTTGAGTGTTAATGTCAATTAGCACCTTGCTGCATAACCTCCAAGTCCTCCCTTATTACCGGAAAGTGGCAAAGCAACAGCAAAAGCACTTCTATTCAAAACACCACTCACTATCAGCCAAACAAAGAGCTGTCATAACAAAACCAGCGAGGTGAAAGTGCCTAAGCTGCTATGGATTTGAGGTTAGAAGCCTTAGTCTTTTTCCTTATTCCTGATATTAAAAGTATAAGTGTGTCAACTTGGAGTGAAAGGCTAATTACTTTTAGGCTCTTTGAAAAGTGTGCTACCATTCAAAAATCTCTAAGCCTGACATAAAGCCCTTGGCTTTAGATTGCACAGTGTTTAGCTCACTGTAGGTCATCCATTAGTATCCTTAACACACTCTGAAATGTACAGTCTTATTCTGGGAAATGGGAGCATTTCTGCACACCTGATTTTTTTGGCATTTCATATGTGATGTGGAAAGCACAAGTTCCAGTCTTCACCATCTCAGTGACACCTCACTCCTAGGTGCCCAGTGAATAAGCCTGGTGACTTTGTACATGTGTTTTCAAACCACTGTATAAGGACACCTTTATAAATGGCACAAAATTCTCAGCCTACTCTATCATTTGACAGCAGCTCACAATATAAATATGTACAAGAAAGCCTAGATGTACCCATATCTAAGCCTGGCACCCTTTCTTGCATTTATCTACTCTCTTAAATTCAACAGCGTAGGCACCCAGGGTGAAAAATCTGACTGAAGTGAAGAAAAAGCTCTTCCATGATGTCACCAACCTCGATGCCTGTCTTTCTCAGACTATAGATGTGGTCCAGAACCACAATACAAATCTCAGAACATTTAGCCTAAATTCTGAAGAAAACTAACTGGTGTTATAGACATTTGTGAAAAATAAATTTGAATGGAAAATGGAAAGTGTTACAATCTTTTCCATCAGCTCTAATCCCTGATCTTCTTGTCTGTTAGGACCAAAAAAAAAAAAAAACCACCAAAAAAACCACAAGGATTTTCATCAACAATTCAATGTAAAGCCTAGTGCTGTTTAAGTCAGTTAGAGCTAACATTTTGAACAACAGCTGTTTATTTTTAAATTTGACCTTGGTAACTTTTTCAATTTTTACTTATAACTATCTGGGCCTTACAAAGAAATATTTTGGAAAGCACGTTACCATTCATCTTGAGCATGACAGAAAACAGGAATGAGAGAGAAGCATCTTAGAAAATTATAAAGGATTAAAATGCATTATTTCTGTGCAAGTCAAAAGCTCGATGGGCTCTAGCATTAGCATTCTACAGTGGGTACCCACTACTGCAGCAAAACATGGTCATTTCACACTGAGCTGTGCCTGGCTTCTCACTGAGGTGAAGCGGGGCTCCCTGTGGGTGTGATTATTACCTCTGTGCCCCAGGTCAGCACAGGCAGTGAAATCATAGCAGCATTTACTCCTGCAGCTCAGGCACTGTGTGTGGAAACCAGTTGTTCAAAGTATAAAATGCATTTCCATGCTCCAGCTCCTGCCTCTGCTGCCCCGAGCAGCAGCCCGAGGTGTGGCCAGCATCACACAGTCAATCTCTTGCTCCTGAGATCTGGTGTAGAGATGACACAGGCATTATGCACAGACATTGCACCGGGTGCCTGTGCCCTGCCAGATTCTAAACAAATTGGCCAAACAAATTAATGCCACACACCCTAAATTGGCTGAACAAATTAATGCAACACGCCCTTTGCACAAGGGTGTCTTTGAAGGCCAAAGACCACGCGTGTTACAGCAAGATGCATTCTACCAAATAGGGCGTTTCAAACAAATCTGTTTTGAGAGAAGAGAAACAGTGTATTGTAGTTTCAAGTTAGAGCAGGGCTTTCACACAAGAGCTTTTCAGACACCAACACTCTGTGTTGACATTTAATTACTAAACTCTTAAAACAAATAATTTGTATGAGCAAATACTCCTCAATCATTTCATAATAATGCAACCAGTGTTTCTTGGCAGTTAGAACAAAACCAGAAGCATGTTGAAATCGCACACACAATGCCTTGTTCTGACATGGGAAGAGGTGCCAGATAGAGCAGTGTGAACCCTCCAGGCTGTGGGAGCTGATGGGATTCAGGAACTGAGTGCTGCAGTTTTGTTCCCAGGGGCTGGCAGCAAATCAGTCCCAGCAGGTTCACTTGGAGGTTGGAGTTTACTGAATTTCATTCTCCAAACAACCCTCCCTCCTGCTGCTGAAGGTCCTTTCTTCCACCAACCCCAAACCTCCCAGCAGAGGATTAAGGGAGTGTGCATTCTTGAGGCTTGTTGGGCAAGAGAGGTAGATTGCTGGAAAGGCAAGAGCCTGGCAGAGGAGCAGTAGTTATGTGCTTTTTGTTGCTCTCTGTGTGCCATGTACCCTAATCAATGGAACATTTCCTTCCACCTACCTTTCAGTGTGATCTATTGCAACATTTGCACATCTCTGCTACCAAGCAGCTAAGCTCAAAACCCATTCTAACCAACATGTAAAACCCACACCTTCAGTTTCTCATTTCCTCTGTCAAAGGTCTGACTCAGAGCAGCAGAAAATACTGGAATGGTGCTGGTCTTCTTTAAACCCTCCTTTTTCTCATGTTGCTCTCATTTTCTCATCAAGCTCTTCTGGACAATGTCTAAGACTTCTCAAGAAATTTGTCATCTAGCAGCAGCATTGCTCTCCTAACATATGGTTCCACAGTCCACACTATCTGCTTACCTATGAAGTCCCCTCTCTGAGACTTTCATGAAGAGCGATGTTAAAAGGACATTAAAAAGACAAATAAGTTTCTAATGAGACTTAAAACAGCTGCAGTAAAACAGCTTTTCAAGTAGGAATCACAGCTTTGTCTTGCTGTGCCTCTCCAGGTCCAAGCCTCATTAATGTGTTACTATACAGCATCTGCTAGCTAAAAGATCTCTGCAACATGAGTGGTGTTGTTTGGTGGTCTGCAGGTTTTTTAAAGAGTCAAGAGCTCCCAAATTTGATGTGAAATAGCTTTTGGTTTGAGTTGTGACATTGAGGTCAACTAGGACCCCCCCTTCCTCATTTTCCTTCCCTCCTTGCGCTTCCACCTGCCTACTCCCAGCCTTCCCTTTACTCACTTCTATCCTCTAATCTCTTTACAACTTTCTCTCCTTCACACAGTAATCCTGCCACTCCCCAGGCATCTTCTTTCATGTGCATAGCCACTGACACATCCCCCCTCCATCACTGTGGTGTATCCCTTCCTCCTGTTTCTGTGTATCTGTCCCGCTGCTCTTAAGCAAAATCAGTGAATTAGAGTGGAAACCTGAGAGACAACCCATTTAAGCAACCAGTTGAAGCAGAAGACTGTTTTCAGTGGTGAAGGACCTGACCTAGGTTTAATGTCTAGACTTTCTTTACAAAGGTTATACTGGAGAAGGCTTCTTTGTGGACACTTCACCTAAACTGCTTTCTTGACCAGTAATACTTTAATAATATTCCAACTTTGTATTAGTGGTCTCAGGCTCACTGTGCCTCTTAAACACTGGACCTCTTAAACACTAAGATTGTGCCAGCATCTTGCCCTCCTCTCTAATGAGGAGCCACCTATTGTGCTCCATTTTTCTCTCTGAAAATTGCTGCTGCAGCCTTGCTATCAGCTCAGTATCGTGCCATTAGTCAGAAGGGCAAATGTGTGGTGTCCTTGACATGTCAGCTAGAAACGTCTGGCCCCCTTTCTCTCTGGGGAGCCAGCCTATAAGCTCTGTAATGCATTTAACCTCTATCACCTCAGGGAGTAAGAGTCTCCACAAGCAGTTTGCTGCTGCCCCACCCCTAAGCTAACTCATTTACCTTATTTTTCCTTACAATGTTGAATAAATTACACTCCACCCTTTAAAAGTTATTATGATTAGTATATGACTTGCTAAAGAGTTGTTTATAATTCCTGTAACTCTAAATTATAGCTTTAATCTCATAACACAGAACATTAATAAACATGCCAAGGTGCTTTGAATTAATAGTCTAACTTGTATTCACATATTTAGACACGCTTATATTCGTATACTTCTCTTAAATTATTACAACATATAGGCCAGATTCTGATCTCCATGTCAAAGGAGAGAGAAAAAAATGAGAAAAATAAAAAACAAGACAGAGAATTAACATTATAGGCCATCAAAAGAAGTATAATGCTTTGTTAAGATTACTAATTTCTATTGCAAAACACTGAACAGCTGGCTTTCACAGTGCATCCACAAGCAAGAATTTGATCTGAGTTTCTGTTTAGTTTTCATTTGGACAGGCTGATCTTTAAAGACAAGTGTATTCTTTCTGCAGTCCTCAAAGGTTTATTAAATTTGATCAAGGCCATATCCCTTGGCTGTTGATAGTTGGTTCAATAATAAATCCAGCTGCTTAAATGTGAATGTTTAAAGGAAGACCAATTCTTCAGGCAAAAGCAGATGATGTGCAAGAGCCAGTAATGCACAAATACTTGAAAATTCCTGGTAAAATTAATTCCCATTTTTATGCTTATTAACTTTTCACGTCTTTTTTCTGTATTTGTTTTATCAAATATTCAAAATGCAAACCAGGAATGTTCACCCTAGCATGAAAAATTATGAAGACCCATAGAAAACACATTCCAAGATTGCAAATCCAAGAACTCATGACTAGAAAATGTTATTATTCTTGACAGGGAATTTCTACATATAAACCAAAAAATATGAAGTGTCATGAGATTTTCCTTAATTGAGTTATGCCTGAGAGAAATGACAGTTGTAGCCATTTGGAAACCACAAGTTTGAAAACGAATGTGTTTAAAAGTAAAGCAAAACACAAGATTAAAAAGGCAGCCCAATAATCTTGAAATTTCCTGAATTATTCACAGCGTCAAATAATTTTCATAAATACAATAAGGAATGCAAAAGCCTGTGATTCTGGATGATGGAAACCACGGTGCTGCCACAAGCCAGGCCACATCTCCCTTATTAAAGCCAACGCTGGAGTCTCAACTGCGTGTTCGTGGCAGTGCCCATGTGCATAACCCCCTCAGCAGCACTAAACCCTCATTTCAAAGGTTTGGAGCCAAGCAGGTCAACTTCTTACTGAGCAGCACTCCACACATTTCTCAGAGGCATCACCACCTGGGGAAATAACTTTATTTCTTGCTATGACCAAAGAGATAAATATTTCTGGATCTCCCTATGCAAAGACCAATTTTTTTGATTGTTTGTTTGGAGTTTTTTTTGTTTGGTGTTTGGATTTTTGGGTTTTTTTTTTTTGGTGGAGGGAGAAGTAATATTTCATGGTTTTCGCTGCATCATCTTGGATTTTGTTGGTTAAACTTTGTTAAAATGTTTCAAGCCCTGTAGCTAAGTGACCTTAAATAAAAACATTTCAACAATGTTAGGCATCATAGTAGTGGAGAAAAGCCTGAAACATTAAATCTTCAAAGTCAGAAGACACACAGAAGAAAATAATTGCAGCTTTAATTTTTGGGAAGTTTGTAACCAAATTCTTCATTTTAGTGTGTGTGTATGGAGAGGAGGGCTCCTAGTTATGACTTTTGCATGCTGTTACTGGCAATACTAATGTAAATTTTAAACTAAACTCGGCACTATTTATTAATTAAATCAACTCCACCCAATTCACACAATAGTGTGTATTAACTGTTGTCTGACTTGGAAAGATCAGTAAATTAATAAACTACATTTGAAAGGAAAAAGAGGAGACGTGCTCTGAAAGTGTTATTGGCAGTGCTGGGATAAGGATCTGCATCAGATCTTGCTTTAAAGCATTTGGCCTCAGGAGGGAGGGTTTAGCAGTTGAAACTCATCCTATTCCATCAGATAGATTAGTGCAGGGCACAGGAGTCTTTTACAGCCACTGTGAGAGTATATTAGCTATATTTCCCTGCTGCTGGGAAATGGCCACGAGGAGCTGGAAGCACCTGTGCCCGTGCTCATGAGCAGTTACAGGGATCCTGGAACTTCCTCTGGCCGCGCGTTTGCTGTCTCACGGCAGGTGATGGATCGATTCTTCTAAATGCAGACTGCAAAGGTGAGAGTGGAACTCTGCTTCAGCCCAAGGGAGGCTTTATCACTACACAGGCAAGGCCAGGCGACTTCCACCAGAACAAAGGTATGAACTACAGATTTGGAAATAGCAGTAAAAAAGCCAACAGTGTAAAAAGTGAATGCTTTTAGGGACAAATAACAGTAATAACTTTGCAGTGAAGTGCAAACATCTCAGCTGACAGTGACCTGGGCATATTTATCTTTCATGAGATGGTAAGCAAGTTTGCTGATGTGGATATAAAAAGCAAAACAAAATCCTAGAATATGAGTCAAGGCATGTCAGCCCTGGAAAAAATGGGCCAAGTCCTTGTACCACATGGCCTGGAGAACTGGGTATGGATCTCCCCACCTAGGGTGTCAGAATTAAGGCAAATTCAAACTGAAAGAGGAGAAAAGAAGAAAAGTAGGAAGTTTGGGGCCTGAAGAACATATTCTATGACAAGAGGCTAAAAGCCCACAGCTCAGCTGGGAAAAGAAGGCTGCCATCTAATTGGTAAATATGTACTGAGTGCTGCATGCAAACACCCAACGTATAGAGCAATTATCCTTCATGTCAAGGAGAAAAGGGGAATAAATGACCTAAGGCTGGGCAACCTAAGAATGAAAATTTCCCAAAACAGCCAAGAAGAACAGCACAGGGCATATAATCACAGTATTGGAAAAAAGAATAGTTGATTATCAAAGTTGGATGAAGCAAGTTGTTACCAAGTCTGCACAGTCCACCAGGAGCTACGAGAACCCTGTAACCAGTTGGGAAAGTCTGGTGCACTCACGTAGAAGAAAATAGAACTTGTAGGCCTGGCTCGGGAAGGGGCATCAGGGCTAGTAGGACAACTGGTGAATGAAAGATTTTTCCTTCTCCTAAGCTGGTGGGATCAGTTTCGTAACCTCCAAAACAACAGCACCAAGATGTTCAGCAGTAACATCCTTTCAGGGTATCAGAACTAAAGATATGACATATTCCAGTTTTAATGTCCTTACTGAGGTAATATTCACACAAATATTCTGATTATCAGCTTTCATTTAAATATAAAATAAAAGTAACATCTCAACTGCTGAAAAGGCCAGTAAACAAACCTGACTTCTCCAGTTTTCTTTTTCTAACTGCTATGAAGTGCTATTAAGTTGGTTTACAGCACCAGGCAAAAGAGATTTTCTGCTTAATAAGAAAATACCTAATAACTGGTCCTTTGGCAAATTACATTAACCAGTAGGCCATTTGACTCTAAATTATCATAACCCAGAGGATTTTAACTGCATCTGCCTTTGCTCTTCGAGAGGTTTTCATTTCAGGAGTGAATCAGTGCTAAAATATTATACTAAGGATGGAAGAATACGTTGGGTGTAAATTTGGATGCCAGTCAACTATTGGAAAAACCTTTGTGCACACTGTGCATCACTTTGGGAAGACTCAGGACATCCTGGTTCAATTTCCCTGCTATGCCTTGGAACATTCCTTGGACACTGTGGACAAAGGAGGGCTGAATCTCAGAAGCTGAAATCCCTACATCCAAGACTGAGGGCAGAAAATGGCAATTCTGCAGACTAAAAGCAAAGCAGAAGACAACAATTGAGAAAACAAGAGGTCCACATGTGGAATTACTTAGCTAGTAATGGCTAGAGTCCAGTGGAAATAAAGATCCAACTAAACTTTGTTTTGAAAACAAAATATATTTTTAAAAACCTACTAAAAATCAGTTTTCAGCAGTTAAAGTTATTTCAATTTAAAACAAAGATAATTTCAAACACTGAAAAATGTGCCTAGCACATTTATCGATGCAGTTTTACATTGCTAGAAGTCTGCTGTTAACTGCATCCAGAGGGTTTGAACAATTCACTATATTTAAACAAGATCTAGATGCTTTAAAACTTCTGTAGGTAAAGAAAATATTTCTCAGGTAGTGGTTCTGATTCAGATCTCAGCTCCTTCAAATCCTGCCTCTCAATCTATCTTGACTTATTTCTCTACCAGGTGCACAGATAATATCTGCTTATTTAAGCCTAAATTAAGGAAATAAAATAGTTTTTCTTTCTTATTAAGTTCGCATAGCTCTTAGAGAGTTTCAACTTTACTTTGCTAGTAAATGCCACTGAAAAGCAGAGGGAAACTGTACTTCTGTGTTGCATGACAGTCATCTAAACTCTTCCCTGCCAGCTCTGCTCAGCCTGTACAGTAAAAGCCACAACTGTTTAATTATCGTGTGTTCTGCCAAAGGTGCAGCCAAGGCTGTTTATAAGGAAAATGAGACAGTAAGTCAAATTTCATTTGCAGATCAGACACGCCTGTTAGCAAGCAAAGCCAAGTTTTAGGTACAGATGAGATCAGTAGTTCTGTCCTCCAGGGAAGGTGGCTGCACCTCAAAAATTAATGAGCAATTTTTCAAATTGATGTGAGGTAAACTAGTTATTTTCACAATTAAGTGCTTTACCAAGCATTTAGGAAATGGCAGTTTCTCATTGGGCAACCATTTCTGAGGTCCAACTGGAGAAGATACAATGCAAACCCAAGGTTATATCAAATCTGTGTAACCACTGAGAATACCATTGGGATAACAACTCTGCAGGGCAGGGAGAGGACATTCCACATTATAAAGACACTGGAATCCAAGCTGAGCAGTTTTCCTGACCATAGTAAATTATTTCGCTTGCTTGCTATAAAGCCAATATTTAAATTACAAATTGTCCTAATAATTATTTGTTATTTTCCTTCCGAGTCCTGCACTGGTTTATAATAATAATTTATAATCAATACTTCCCTGTTCCACTGCTGAGGCAATGATGAGTCAACACGTGAGACTGGCCTTGCTACTAACCACAGAGCCAGCAACTACAGGCTAGTCCACTTCTGTTCTCCTAGCCCACCTCCAAGACAGTTTCTTCTTTCCCTTCCCTCTCTGATGGGGCCATCCCTGCCAAACTTTCCTAAGCAAAAATCTTCCAGGGGGCTCCCTTTTCAGGATGAATATGGCTTTTCTTGTGATAATAAGAGATGTAATAATACATAGACTTGACAAACTGAACTCAGCATGCTGTTTGGGTTTAGGTAAGGTTTTATTCCTCAGCCAGCCTTATTGTGTTCTACCAGATAATCAGTGCTTAAATACTGGCTGATCCTGTAATCCTAATGTAAAGTTCCCTTTAAGGCCAGAGGTAACTTTGCCTGCAAAAGATCTGCACTTTTGCCCACAGACAGACATTTTTAATGAATTGCTATCAGTTTTCACAAAGCAGCCTCTTAAAGCATTAGCTTCTAGCAGCTACTTGTGAACAGCTTCCTACACTGCAACCCACAACATGCTTCTTACTCATGTCCAAACAGACCTACAAAATGTCCAGCTCCATTTCCTTCAATCACAGGTGGAACTGTGTGTCCATACTGGAAACCAGTGGAAGTAAATCTACTCCTGCAACAGTGTAAATACCAGCTTTGTTGTTAGTGCTTCTTGTGCTGTTTATAAAAGGAAAATTGTTGTTGTGTTTTGTTTGGATTTTATTTTGGGGGTTTTGTTCAACTAGATAGCAAAGAAAGCACAAAGTTTAAACTGACCTGATTCACAGTGAACTCAGTTTCAGGTTAAAAAACCCAAACTAACACACAGAAAACAAATACAGCCCTGGCAACAGAAATGAAAGGCCAGCCATCCCTGTTATGCTGAAGACATCCACTTTTATTACATTACATATGATACAAGTCCTAGCTGTCAAAATCCTCAGGAGCACCTAAACAGATAATAAACAATCAGTAAAAGACTTATGGCTACATGTTTTTCATAGTATTGAAAATCACCTGGGAACCATATTTTAATGGAAAATACAGCTTGATGGAGACAAGCTTCATAGATTTATGAAGAAAGTGCAGCACAAATCAAATGGAGGGTTTAGCCTTCCGAAATGATATGGAGGTGCTTGAAAATAGTACCAAAAGAAAAAAAAAAAAAAAAGGAAGAAAGGACGAAGAAGGGCAAGCAAAAGGGAAGGAAAGAAGTGCTCCTCTAATGATTTATGCTGTAGAGAAGGAATATGCCTACCAGTGATCTTGTTACCTTTACTGCTCTTTGTGATTGTTATTCTTCCCCTAAGAGAGGCGGTCATGTTACACACTGACAGAAAGTTACACCTCTTCAATGTGATTTGTCCACTTAAAACAACGTTTATCATGTTGCCAGTTTATAAATCATTTAGGCCAACTAGATTAAGGCTATAGGAAGCCAGCACCCCTAACTGATCCTCATGCCAGATAATTCAGAGACCTGCATTTGTTTACACTGAACCTTATCAGCCAAAATAGAGGAGTCCAGTGCCAGCTGAACTCTGGTTCCTTCATCTGAGTGAGAACATGGGGTGAGGTGCAGTTTTAACACATTGAGAGATAGGCTCCTGCTTTGAGTGAAAATGTACCTACATCAGTCCACACCATGCCAGTGTCCTGGAAGGCTTCATTGACATGGACAGCTCTTCCTCTGCACTTGGGAGGAGCAGAGTCTCTCCACAGAAACAGGAGGCAAGCTGAAGAGGTTGAAGGTTAGCTCATATATTTTATCTATTTTGTACATAAGCATGCAGAAAACATCCATTTTTAACCTATGAAAGTATGTTGTCCCCTTGTTGAATACAAGGCACAACCTCCACCGTGCTTTTTGCTTTGTTTCGAGCATAGATTCCAGTAAACTCAAGCAGTCGAACTTGAAATTGGCCTTTTGTCCTATTAAAACTCTTTGGACACTAAGAGGAGGCTGAAATACCAGCCTGGACATACGATCCAGCCTGCAGCACTGGCTACAGTTACCAGCTCACAGAAACCTTCCCAGACGTACATGCAACACCACAGCTTGTACACTGAACGCAGCTCCCAACTAAATGTGGGATTTTAATTCCTCTTTGAATAAAGTCTCCAAGTCCACACTTCTTATGGCGTTAGCAGATTAAAAAAAAAAATTAAAAAGCTAAACATTAAAAAAAGGGATGAGCTTTTTTAGGATCTAGAGGATTTCAAACTAGTTGAGAAGGAATTAATAACTTAGGCTTGATGATATTTACGTATGAGACATAAATACATCTAGCACAAGGGAAGAGGAACTACAGGGAAAATCTTTGCCCTAGAGGTGATTTTTTTAAATCCACAAGGAAAGCTACACTAGTCTGTGTAAAATAACAGCCAGGCAAAGCTCTTCTGTGGGATCTGGAGGGATGAAACTCTTCAATGTTCTGTGATTGTTGTTTTTAAAACAGCAAACCCTAAGGCAAGCAAATTATTCTTAATCCAAAGTACAGGAACACTATCACCGTATTCACTTGAGATGATCCAGGATGCAGACTTAGCACACCATACTCTTCTCCACACAGCATCACAGGCCCCACTTCTGGTTTTAATTAAAGGCACACGGACCAAGGGATCAGATTAAGACATAAAATAGGTCTTTTTGTGAAGCTGATGCATAGCCTTTGACACATCATCCTGAAACAAAAAGTAAGCTGTGCCTTGCCACAACTACCTTCACAACTAGGGACTGTTATTTTCAATCGTCATGACTGCTCTTCTTTCTGTACCTAATTGATTTGAATCCCTCCATTGGTTTGCTCTCTTTTCTCCCCTTGGCATCTTCTAAATTCCAGGTGTGGAATTCAATCCTATGCCCTTCTTGGCAACACCTAAAATTCCCAGCACTTATTGTCAACATGCACTTTGCCAAGGAGTTTTTCAAAGACAAGGTGATTGTTTCCTGAGGAGATGGCTATACAAAGATACTTGTCTGCCTATCTTGGAGAGGGACTAATATTTTAACACTGAGAAAGGTTAAAAAGAAGCTAGAAATACACAGCTGATTTTTCCAAACCAGTTACTCATTTAGGAGCAACCAGCTCATGATACCCCGAGTCTGTTTTTCAGAAGTGCTCAGTATAATGCCTTTACTTATCTTAAAGAATATTGACTATTGACATGGGGATTTGGATATTTATTGTTTGGGTTAAGCTAAAATGAGAGCTATCCATAAAAATGAACAGAATAGTAATGGGTGAAGAAAGACAACTCACTTCTCTGAAGAGTGAAAGAAACCAAACAACTTCATAAGAAAACTTCCCTTCAGTGAGAATGACATTGAAGAGTGGTGGTCTGAGACCTCTAACACCCTAAAAGTTCAGCAAAGGTCTGTCTGCATCACCACAGAGAGAGAGAAGTGACCAGTCATCAAAAAACATCACACGTAAAGTGTTCAATGTTTGAACAGTTTCCATAGACCCTATTAAAGGCAAACTGGATTTTAGATGGATGCCTGCTCACTGTATATTACTGGGATGGACTGTTAAGAAAGCTTCTGGCAGAATGAATTCAGGCAGACAGGCAAGGAGCTGGTCTGACACGAATGGAAACCCATTCATGGCTCTGGGTGAGTGTACATCTGATACAGGAAAGGAGATACGACACAAGGGCAGGGACACAAGCACAGCTCCTCTCCAATAATGACCCTGAGCACTCACATACCAGACAGCAGCAGCCATTAAACACCAATTCCTCCAAAATCCAGTTTGGAAACGTGAAATATGCAGGTTTCCAGACTCAGGGCCTTTGTCTTCAGTTATTATTTGATTTTTCAGGTTATGATCCACTACATTTGTACAGGCCATACAAATATCAGAAGACAAGAACAAGTTCCTGCACAGCATTTGATAAAATTGTCTCAGACAGTGGGAGAAGCCATGTCTGGGGAAGGCTTTCTAAGTATATGTAACATAAAAAAACAAAACAAAACAAAAAAAAGCCCTGCTAAACAGGGTTGTGGTGTTTAAGTAACTAATTAAGGGATGCACAGCTTCTATGTAATTCTGTAAAAAACAGCTTCTAGGATTTTTACAATATAGGAAAAAAACTCTGCAGTTTTAATAAGTTCTGTATCAAATGCACAACTTTTAAATGTAGAAACCTCTGAATTTAACACATCATTGGATAACCACTTGAGCACTGAAGATTTAATGGCACTTTTGACCAGAGCTAGAGCACACAGCAGTTCCCACCCTGGGAACTTCATTCTCCCTGCTGAACTCCCTCTCTGCTCTCCCACAGCACAAGATACTTCCCCTCATTCCATACCCAGGACACTGCTTGGAGCCAGTGTCTCTGATCCAGTGTGCCACAGCCCAGCCCAGAGGGGCTGCCCTTCACCTGTACAAGCTTGGAGCTCTGGCTACACCTTTGAAGCACACAATAGGGGTTACAGAAGTTTTTAAAGTATAAATGAGAGAGAGAAAAGAGAGAGGGCTCAAATTATCAGTACAAGAGCACAATGGAATAACTTTTTTTTCAGGAGAAATCACTGAATTTCCTTTCACAAAGGACTCATGTAATAAGTTAATTAAAGAGATGCACTACCTAAGATATTTAACATTAATTTAAATTCATCATAACTCCACTGGCTTCATTTATGCTTCTCTGTACTCACACCAGCTATGGACAGAATTTAACACAGCTCAAATTCATTTCAAAGAAATGCCAGTATAAACCACCTGCCAGATGCTTAGTCTGCAGGTCTATTCCTGAGTTTCTCCAACCTCTTTTCATTATACTTCTACTGAGCTTTTTCTTTCATATGGGACATATTCCTGAACACTGAATCACAATGAATTACAAAACCTCCATCCTCTTATACTCAGTCCAGGACTTGACTCTGGATTGAAGGAAAGCCCCTCGTTAGGGCAACAATAAATGACACAAATAAATGACAGCAAATACAATTGCAAGTGAAAGGAGAATGCCCCATTCTCTTGCCATGACCATTTGTGGTCCGACACTGCTCCCTTGAACCCAAGTGTGTGTCTGTCCCTCCTGCAGCTGTGTCTGCAGAGACCCTGGGCCCTTGGTCTGTGGCTGGAAGCAAATAGAAGCCACTCATCACAGCAAATGCCAGAAACAAGAGTTTGTTCTCATCTACTCCACACAGCAGAATGACCCAGGGAAAGGGATCCAAAATCAGATTATTTCTGATCAGAGCCACTAAGAAAAGACAAGGTGCATCAGACATACCAACAGCAGTGACAGTGCTCAGAGAGATGGAATGTGATCAGCAGCACATGAGAACTTGTGTATGAGCCCACAATTCTCCAAATTTTGATTTATCATATAATAGGAAAGATTTCTTGTGAAACCTTTTCCACGTGCAATAATTTCCCAAGAGAAATTAGTTCCATTAATGGAGACTTTTTGAAAACAAGACTTGGAAAAGCTCTAGGGAATATATCCACACTATAGGGAAAATTCCTGCTTGGGAATAGCCATTATTCAGTGACCTCCCAGGTCTCTACCAGTTTCAATTGCAGTACTTTGAAAAGCTTGGTACTGAAATGCTGCACAGTGACATGAATTTTTCTACTCATAACTAAGGTAGAAAAAGTATTTTGCAACAGAGCTAAACAGACTTCAGAGAACAAGAAAAAGAGTTTGCTTTGTTTCATCTTGTTTTACTGGGAAGTCACTGCTGCTTGGTTTCACAATTGACAAGCCTTCTCAGGTGATGAGAGGAATGAAAAATGTGGGCAGTTAAGAACCCCTGATCACTGAGAAGATATTTGAGACAGAGAGCTCGATTAACTGCTGGCTAAGAGGCAGAGGAGAATATTGTTGCTTTTTGCCACTGTGTTTCAGCATAGCAAAGATACACACAAAATCCAATCTTGCATCTGGATCTGAATTTCAGCAGCCACAGCTGGGTAGGAGTTGACATTTAATTTGTCAAGGGTTTTTCTGTAATTGGTTAATACTAATACACACCATAATCCTCAGCCTGCCTGAACTGAACTTCCATTTCCAAGAATGTCACAGTTTAAAACTACTGCAGCTACTGTTTCTCTGCTGGGAGAAATTCACACCAAAATATCAACATAAAATATTGATTCACAACTAGATCCTACCTATACACGTCCCCAACAAACACACAAATTTTGTCTTGGCCCTTTCTGGATCAAAGTACACCAGAGCAGATTGTATCTGTTATGGCAAAAAGACATGGAAGAAATCCTTCTGACCTCGCTCTCTTGTGAATGGGAGGAGCCCACTCCTCTCCACAAGACCAGCAAGGATGGAAGGGAATTAATCCCTTTGATAACTCAGACAAAAATTCCCTTGGGTCTTTAAGTCTGTGTCTGCACCCAGCACCTGGGCCTGAAAATTTGCTGGACTGGGAACTCTGGTTGTAGATCCTGTTGCAATCAAACCAGGAAGACTCAGCAAAATTCAGATAAGAGTTTGAACCTTTCCCTCAAATCCTGAATTCTAGGTCTGAATATCTGGGTAGGGTGCATGTCTATTCCAAAAATATCAGCATGAGTTAGATGAAAACTAGTGTTTATCCCTCTTTAATAATAATTGTTTATATAGCCTGAATGTAAATGGACATTAAATGCTCTCCTGCAACTTAAAACACTCTTCCTACCTCTTCAATGCGACCTCCCTAAATGTCAAAGCCTTCTACCTATTTTAGGCCTCTTGGAGATGTGAGTGGTGATCATGAACAGACCAGCCAGAGGGCAGAAATAAGTTGTGGAGAAGAGCAAAAATTCTTTCAATAATTAATTCAAATACAGGCTAAATGTAAATTATTGTGGAGATTTCTAGTAGGGAATAAAGCACCCAAGAACTGAAGAATCACAAAAATTTTTAGTAAGTTAGCACTCCACAATTACTCTTCCACACACCAAATCAATAAAAGATATACTTTTTGATCACTTCAAAGTTTGTCACTGCTCATTTCAAAGGAAATGGTGTTGGTTGATTATTAAGACTAACAATCACCAAAATTTGAAAATATCTGAAAACTAGGTTTCTAGCCGAAATTCGGCTTTTACCTTAACTCAGCACATCTAATAACACGTTTAAACACTTCATTGAAAAGTAACCTCTGAAAAGTACAGTTTTATATCTGTGATAAGTTTTTGAAAAAAATCATAAATTTACCTCAGAAGAAACACAAACAACATTTTCTGAATTGGACATCTCTTTAGCTCCTGCCTCTGAAGAACAGACTCCTTGCCAGAGGGAGTCTGCTAGGGAACACTTTAGAATGTGTCAGTAAAGTAGTCCCTTCACAGTTTTAGTCTCTTCCCCACAAAGTCTTTTAAGATAAAAATCAGTTAAAATGTGCGATAAGTATTTAAGTGAATTTAAATGGTCTTATTAGTTTCTGTTGCTAATGAGAATTTGGTTAGTATCAATCTACCCAAGTTCACAGTTTTTTGTTCATCAACCCCAAATTGGGGAGATCAATGTATATGTTTATTTTCCCTTAGTATTTGCACCCGTTCTGCAATGATGAGGGAGCTCCAAGACCATTAGAAGGGCTAAAATAGGGTACTCCAAGAGAACAAGAGCAGCTCTCTACTAATAATTTTACTCATAGTCTCTTAGCAAAGTCATACCCTCTGAAGTTAGAGTCACACGCATATAATCTGGGAAGTCTTCCAGATTTCTTTTTAAGGAGATGAAGTTCTCATCACTGGCTGCATTAAGAAGGGCATTTCTGGTTCGCCAGCAGGCCAGCAGCAGTGCTGAGCAGGCTGTGAACACACACCTGGAGGTGCTGCAGTGTGCAGCCCTGTCCTGCTGGAGCTACCAAAGCTGTCATCACCATCCCAGTGTGCTGAGCACCCAGGTGTCCCAACCCTGCCCCACCACGTGTTTGTGACTGCTCTACTGCAAAACCCATCACAGAAGTGGCCACCTGCAGCCCTGCTCTCATCCAGGATGTCAGCTTGCAACTCCTTTTTTTTATAGAAAGCATAACTCTTTTTAATTGTGAAAATCTTCTTCAAAATACGTATTCATCACATGAAGACGTGTTCATTGCCAATGACAAAATCTCAGTAAAGATTTCAATAACGAAAAAATCTCTCAAAATTTCAATAAAGAAAACACAATATTTCCCAATACCTAATTATCCATGGAGTAGAAGTATTTAGACAATGTGTTAATGCCACAGTCTGAAATTGGTTTTCTTCCCTCAATTTTCAAAATTCTCATTAGTTCTTCTCTTGAGTGCCCAATCCTCCAGCTTTCCCTACCATAAATGTTACGAGATATTTCAACAAACTGGGAATATATTAGGTAAATAAATAAAAATTTTAAAAATCCATAGGATCATATCAAACAAATTAGGGTAACTAGAAATCTCTGTACCTTAGGATTGTACCCTTGCTAACTGATGATGGAGGCAGAAAGAATAAAGATCAATATAAGGGCTAAACTGAGACTATTACAAGAGTACAAGAAAACCTCACCTGCTGAATTATTTAATTGACTTATATGAAGTTATAGACATTTGCACAGGTAAAGACTGCTTCACTCAGCTGAACTAGCAAAGACCTTAACACCAAATGCAATGTCAAAATATAATATTCAGTGCATACTACATTTGCTTATGTCAGATTTGAGAATGTCTCCATTTCAAAGAAGATATCACTGAATTGTCAGGATGTTGCAGAACTCTTGCCACTTTTTCACAGTGGAGTGTTTGGGATTAAAACATTTCTTGTGAATAAATTAATGAAGTAATATAAAAATTGACAGCTGAGCTATAACATCTGCTCATCCATAAAAAAGTCACTCCACCCAGCTGAGTGGGTGAGGTAAATATTACAAGGTTGAATTAATGTAGGTACTGATGGAAATATGGCCTTTTTAATCAGCGTAATTTCAAAATAAATTCCTAAGTAATAAAAATTAAAACACATATGCTGTAACAAGCGGAGTGAGATGATCTGGATTAATCAGCCATGGCTGTACTCTTAAGTGGGCCTGCCCCATTAGTGCCTAACGTTCTTCCCTCCCACCTGCAACAAAACCCAGAGCAACTCATAGGAACCTTGCTTATGTGACAGCTTTTTGAGCCAGTGTCCCAGTGTACTAGAAATGATCTGAAAAAGTTCAGTCTATATCAAGCCATTTCACTTTTCAACAAAGCTCTCACAAATGACACAACACTGGGCACCAGGGGAGCACCAAACATTTGAAAAATTATCTGAAAAGAATCTGAAATGGAAAAGATCTCACCAAGAAAGCTCAGCCTGCTGCTAGCTCAGGACGTAAATGCCAACTCAACAAAAAGAAGCACCAGCTGAACTTTAAGCAGAGGTTTCAAGACATCAGGAAAGTCCAAAAGCAAAACACCCTATCTTTACTGAAATATAAAGGCAGAGGGAAAACTGGTAAGAACTCAGAATTTCAAATGTACTGGTGCCATGGGAGAACATAAGTGCTGTGCAACTGCAAGGCCTAGTTTAAGAGTACGTCCAATTTAAACAAGAAAAACATAAAAAGACACAAACACAATGGTTTGTTGTGCATACCCCTCCTTCAAAGGAGTGCTCTGTGAATCTCTCTGTTCACCTAATGGTTACAGGTGTGAGATGTAAATGCTATTCTGACCCTTGTGCACATAAACACCTTAATAATAATATTTCTCTGTCATAACCACATCAGAGCTGCAAATATCCATGCATACACCTCTTACACCAGGGCTATTCACCTGCAGCAGCATTACAGTGCAACTTGGTTGACCTCTGTATGTAATTTTACTATCTTCACAGGCTGCATTCTCTTCTCACTGATATGCTCAGTGATTATTTCCTGTCTTTATCTTTTGTGCTTGTTTGTTTGTTTATTTAAGTGGTAGCAGTGTAGTGACCATGACAAATAGCTTGGAGGATCCCAAACAGTTGTGGTTTTTCTCCTTTAGCAGCTTTATAGCAACTCTTTATCAGCAGCTTCTTCATCCCTGTGCCTTGAGAACCCTCCCATTGCTTTGGGGTTTTTTCTTCCACTGATACACGGGTATCGCTCACCCTGACACTCCTCCAGTCCCTTGAGGGATCTGCTCAGGGACTCTCTGAGAGCACATCTGCCAACAGGACTGGCTGCAGTGGCCTCTTAAGGGCCACTCTCCTTTCCATTCATTTACAATTAACTCCTGGTGATGTGTTTTAAGAATGAAGCTCTGAGAAGGCCACTCAAAGGATTTCAGACAAGAAAACATCCTCTGCAAAGATGCTCCACATGTCCTTAGAGACTGCTAACATAAATCTACACGCTGCTGTCAGGGAACTCCTGCATTTTGGCCCTCTTAGGCATAAGTTTTTCCGTGAGGGAAGTCCCTTGCCTCTCTAACTGACAGGAGGAGAAAAACAAAAGACAACCAAATAACAATAACAAAACTTGTTCACAGGGCTGCTGTATTCAGAGAATGGTGTGTGGGGGTGGGGGGGTGAGCATTTTGGTTTAGTTTAAGAAGACTGACCTTACTGGTGACACTCAAGCAGCTACATGAATTATGTTTAACACTGCAGCTTCATGTGCATTCAGAAGCCAGCCCAAATTTAATATAGTGCATTTTCAAAGTTACTACCCAGTGCATGTTTAGAACTCCAAATGGAAGCCATTCACTTTGCTCAGCATGTGACATGAACCTGTTAAATTAGAGATTTGTTTATATTCTGAGCAGGTAAGAAGAAAACAACATACCTTCTGCAGTTGAAGGACTGTATTTCTATAGTGGCATACAGTACATTTGCACTCTGCTATCATATTTACATTTTTAACTCATGCATTCTGTAAGTAGCAGGAGGACTTGTTCTGTTAAAGCCTTTTGGTAAAAAGAAAAGCATTTCTACAGTGATTAGACTTGTTTAGATCATCTATCTAAACTCAGAAATCATAATTCATTTGCAAACAAGTGTGTTTCCCAGAATCTATATGCAATGGGGTTTTGTTGATAGGCAAAGTGTAAATAGCAGAACTAACTTCTGATTTTACAAAACCCCCTTTGAGCATAATATGGTTTCCATCAAAGGCACATTTAGCAACTACCTTTAGCCATGACTGAGGTCTTCAGAAAACTGCCCCATATAAATGATAAATAATGACAAGAAAACAAGTTTTCAATTAATACAACTGTAAACTGCTATCTTGGTCAGAATCCAAGGTTCCAGAGCGATGCTGAGCCACATCAGCAAGTGCATACAGATTGTGGAAGAGGTGCAACCTTGCACTATGGAGGGCACCTCTGTTGTGTTTCATATCTATTCTTCACAATTCTTACAGGGGATGGTTCCAGCCCAGGAACAAAACCAGTCTTGCTCCAAGGGTATTGTATGTAAAGATTAACAGTGTCAAATGGTGACAGCGCTATCGTAAATTCCAAGCACACAAAAACTAAGATGTTAAATCCTATCTCTATAACTTCTGTTCCTCTCAATGTGAAATTCAGAAGGTGTTGAATGGAAGTGATCACAGAAAGTAGTAGCTTGATTGATAAAGTCCCTATCTGGTCATTTACGATCTGGCTGAAGGAGAAGCAGCTTTTGCCAGACAGAAAAGCAATTAATCTGCAAACAAGCCGAGGAACAGCAGGGCTGTGCATTGGAGTCTCAGGCTGCTGGGAGCTCATGAGAGAAGATAAGACTGCAGCCTGCTATTTATTGTACATTTTAATTAAGTGCTTGTTAACGGCAGTTATCTTAACAGTCATAAAATTACTGTTGTAATGCATTTTGTTTGAGAAAAAAAAAAAAATGGAGGGAGCCGAAGGACTTTATGAAAGCAGTCACAGATTGCTTTCACTTTAAATCAAAGAATAAATTCTGAAGAGGAGGGATGTTGCAATGATCTAAGCCGAGCCACTAATGGTTATTTAATGTGGCCATCAGTGTTTGTAAGTCCCTAGCATACGGAACATACACAATAGCCTCCAAACCCTCTTTAACACTTATTTGAGATGACAGGAAAAATGAAACCGTTTGTGCTTTTAATGGAAAAGCAATCATTGGTACATTATATTCTGCTTGCCCTATCATGCTAATGCATGGTAAAAATGTCACCAAATGTATTTAAGGACCTGATGGAGTGTTGCTGTTTGATTCCTGTTACTGGGCTGATTAATAAAAATCTTCAATTTGTATGTAAATGCAGAGGGGTTTCATATCATCCGCATACCTGCACCTGGAGAAAATAATAAACTGAAGTTTAATGCAGCAATTATAAGCATTTATGGAAGTCTTTAAAGAGGCTGCCTGCCTCCCCTGACCATCAAGATGAGATATTCACAGAGGAATATTACTGATGCTCAGACAAGCAGGGCTGCAGATGGTCCCCAGTGCAAATGCTGCCAATGCAGATTAACTCACTGACTCATACTCACTTTGGTACAACAATGTAAGCTACTTATTGTTAGACAAAAGTGTCATATTTTTCCCTACATCTGAAATAAAATCAAATTGAACTGTTCTTTGGAGTAGTAGGAAGGGTGGTAATTAACATTTCAAATGAGGACTGTTTGCATCATTTACACTTTTCCTGACATCACTTAATTCCCCTGTGCATATGTTCCCATGACAACATCATCACCACAGATAAAAATTGCATTGGTACAACAGAAACTCTTCAAGATATATGACAACAGCTGTTTGTTTATTTTTTAAGAATACTTCTAATGATCTTCAGACTTTTAACCAGCGACCCCCTAATGGCTGATCCTTAATAAAACGGAGTATGCAGCCATTTGCGTCTTCACAGATGGATATTGGAAAGGGTTTGTGGTTTGGGTACTAATAGAATAATAAGTACCATGTATGGGATATGGTCATGTGGAAGAATACATTACAACATACACAGATCCCAGATTTGATGTATGCCCATGCACAGGCTCTGCTCACACAGCAATCCTTGATTAAGTGCACGCGACATAGATGTTCTTCGTTTGTTGTAACCATTTGCTAATTTGCATTTGCAAATTTCAGTGAATGTGCTCCAAATGAAAAACAAACATATTCAACTAAAATCCCTGTGAGACACTCCACTAGTAAAATATTGTTCTATTGTTTAAAGGCTGTATTTTTGTTGGAGTGCAGTTCTTCACTATTAGCAGGGTACCAATGTGTTTTAGTGACTGCGATGCTTCTTACAGATTACAGCCAAAGAATGAAATCAATGAGCTACCAAAAGCACAACTATAATTAGTCTTTCATTTAATAGTCCCAGACAAGGCTTTAACTTTTCCTATCCACAACTAAGTGCTCTGTTGACACTGAAGAGCTGTTTTTATTCTACTTCCCAGGGTGCGTGATCAAACCACTCTCCTCAAGGAAGTTAAGTGGAAGATCACCCTTTTTTTTTCAAACCAGCCTGCAGCTTGTCAGCAAACAATAGTTTTCAGGCCTGGCTGTGGCACATTTGGCTGGCACACAGCATGTACTGCCTGAAAAGCTGCCCCCTGCTCCTCTGAGCTAAAGGCAAATAAGTATCCTGCTCAGGGAGTCCTCCAGCAGTCGACCAAAAAGCATACCAGCAGTCACTTTTGGGTGTGCTTTTTCCACAAGTAACTGCTCTAGAAGCAGCTTCTTAGCATGTGCCTTGGCAAACTCTGTAAATCCTTTGCAACAAAGCGTCTCCTCCAGATGTAGCTCTAAATCCAGATTTCAAGCAATTTTGTAACTGCCAAGACAGAGACATCGGTACTAGAGACCTCCAGACTAAAAAAGAAGTCAGAATCCATTCTGAGGGAGGGGAACTTGGCAATTACCCGCCAAACCATTTGTTTGTTTTGCCACCCTAAATAGCAAGTGTAGCTTCAGACAGTCAGTAGCACAATAGTGTCATGCTGCAGAGGAAGAGCTGTACCACCAAGATGCTCCACGGAGCCATCAGTCAATGTATTCACTGTTCAGCAACACATCAGACCACGGCAGGAGCTAAGCAGAAGGTCAGTGAAAGCAGCCTCAATTTCCTGACATGCTTACAAGGATTATCTGCTTTTTAGCCAGTGTTCCATTCAACCTGATAAAAATAAAAATCAAAAATTTTCTGTTGCGTCTACAGTCGGTGCAAGAATTCTACTCCTGCTGTGGTTTGATGTGCCTTATTAAATACAAGTGCCTTTGTTCCTACACACCACCCTGCTCACCAGTGCCATTCTGGAAGGATGGGGGAGGAAGATGAAGCATCATCCTCACCAGATTGACACAATGACTAAGATGATGAGTTGTATCATCAATGTTTGAGCTAAACACTGTCAAACTAAACAGAAACTCTATTGTTATTGCCAGCAGACTTTGGATTAGAAACCTGAAGCCTCAACCAACTCCACCTGCACAGTTCTGCCTATCTTGGGGAGAAATCACCCTGGCACCAATGCCCTGCTAATGCACACCCCTGCCCAGAGAGCTGGTACTTCAGAACCACAGAGTTGAAAGGAGCAAAACCTATGATACTCCACTTTGTGTGTTCTCAGCACAACTGGCAACTAAGTTTGGATGCTAAAGTCTTCACTGGCAGCAAAAATACAAGAAACTGAAAGCTTGCTAGCCAGCTTTCAGATCCCACACAGGCTCTGCAGCAATTACTAAAAAAATAAGTATATGCCACCAATACTGAAAGATCTACATCTGTACAGAAAAAAAATTGTCCTTAAATTATGTACTCAGATATGCTTTGAATACTTCAAAAATCCCACCCTGATTTATAAAATACTGTATTCCTGCAGATTTTCTGGGCTCTTAGTAAGTCCAGTTTGCAGCCATCACTTATGCTCTGCTGTCCTCTTCACAGCTCACTGCCACTAAGGCCACTCAGCATCTAATTATATTTGTTAGAGGAGGTATTTGTAACCCAGAGTAGTACAGGTTGTAGTGTTGATCTAGTAACAGCAGTGTAAACATGCCCTACTTGTGTACAGCACAGGGCTGGCCCACATGGCAGTGTCATGTATAATAAGCTGCAGCATCCAGGTGTACTATTAACTCCCTGCTAATTACTGCACACTCATGTGAGGTGAGGGAGCTTACTCTTATGCAAAGCACAGCAAACCACCTCACATAAATGCATTTGTACACCTAGCAGCCTTACCAGTAGAACAAATTAAACGTGCTTGGGAGCACTGCAAGGCACCGAGGTTGGATGGACACAGAGCTCACATCCCTGCACCATCAGAGCAAACTGGCTGTCTGCAAAGCCCATCCTGCCCAGCTCACAGGCACAGGGCTTCAGCTCAGGGCAGCTGGCAGTGGTGAGAAGCCCATCAAGAACCTTCCTGAGAACTTCCCAGCATGGCTTTCCACGTGCCAGTGCTTGGGAATGCTCTTGGGTGTTGTTTGATTCGTGTCTGGGGTGGGGAGCAGGGTGAGCACCAAACCTATTGGGCAGTCACTCTTTCATGCAGGTAACCATTTTTCCACTCCTGGGTATGAGAAATATCAGCACATTTGTATCAAACTAATTATCAGCAAAGATAAAAGTAGCAAAACCGTTTAGACAGGGCTTTAAAACTCCTTTATTCTCCGTTTGGAAAGTTGGTTTTACTGCTCTTCTACACCACGTTCAACAGTTTCATGTATCATTCCCTGTTGAAGTCCAGGACTGTACGTGGTTTGGTGGAAAAGAATGAGTCTTATTACTTGGAGTTTTATTTTAGTTTTAAATGACCGCTGTAAGGATAAATTGCCTTGAAAAATACCTCCAAATAGTTAGAAATACTTCCTAACCTTGCCATAAAGATTTCTTTTACCACTGTGACCTTAATGAGAATGTTTCCCTTAAGAATTGTGGAGAGTTTTATGAGAAAGCAACAACAAAACAGTGAGAAACCTTGGCAACATTGAGGGGAAAGAAGATCAATAAAAAGAAAAAAACCCCAAACAAATGAAATAATCTCTCAGAAAAAAGGCCAATACCAACTTTTAAGATGACCAAAGTCTAATATCCTCTCATTTGTAAGTTTAATTTGTTTTCTGTACTATTTTTATCTGACTGAACTGCTATTATGTGAAGTACAGAAAAAAAGGTCTTTTACTTAAAAGAATTCTTGACCAGCTTTCTCCTAAATATGATATTCTTGGGAAAACAGGATATCACTTTAATAGATGGAAAGAGCAGTCCACAGCCACAATACACAAAACCTGATCTACAGCCTTAGCTAAACCACTGCTTCACACATGCCCAGTTTTAAGAACGTGACGTATTCCCCAAAAGCCACTGGCTCCCATCAGACACCTCAAAGAGCCCAAACGTGAAGGATCAGTTTGGGCACCCTGCCAAACCTCTGCCTACCATCACCATGAAACTCCCTCAACCTACCACCAAAAAAAGGGTAAATACAGTGTCCAAGGGAACAGCACTGAAGGCACAACCCCAAAGATGGTGAGAAGGCATCACAGCCACTCACAGCCAGAGAACATTCTGGAGAAAACCTGACCTCACTGATACCCACAGGTCTTCTGTGCTCTGTGCCAGAGGACCAGGAGTTCTCTCAGGTGGGCACACTTTGCCTGTTAAAATCAGAGCCTGGCACCCCTAAAGACCCATACATGCCAAATATTCTTAAATCTGATAATTCCACTAAAATTAATTGCTCTTCCTTTATCTTTAAGGCAAATGACTGCTGTTTTGCTGAAGTTGAGGCTGCATTCAAAAACAGCACCACCAAATAACAAGGGCTTTCTAATTAGGGCCACGTGAGCAGTCTCCCAGGAGGCTCATAGAGGCCCAGGGTCTCTCAGGAGGACTCACACAGACCCATGATCCCAGCTCAGATGTGCTCCAGGGCCTGAGAGAGCTGCCTGACTTCAGTAGAAGGCCACAGAAGCACTCCTCAAGCTGCCACTCTAGGCTGGTCTGCATCTTCCCTGCTGAGAAGCTATTCATGGCACAAGGTCTGGAAAAGGAAGGGTCAAGAGAAAACACTTGTGGTTTTGGTGCATTTCCCACCTTCATTCAAACACTTGTATTTCATTAAGTATTTTGATTGGATGTTTGGATTTTCAGAAAAAATCCCAATGTTTTCAATTAGATTTTGTTAAGATTTCTACTTAATGGAAAAGCTTTTTCCCCCTCGCAAAAACTAAACTCTTCTGTGCAAAAGACATCCAGCCTTAAGCTGATTGACAGCTCTGGATGGGACAGAGAAACACATTCACTGTCACAGCACAGGTCACAGTTGAGACAGCCATGATACACAGAGTATCACCACACAATTTCAGAAAGCTTCAACACATCCAAAGCAACACCTTACCTCTTCAGAAGGCTTTGGGTGTCTGCCCATACAGAGGAACATCACATCACCTCAGAAGGCTGCAAGCATCTGCCCGTCTTGCTCTTAGCCTTTTATACCCTCATGTTCATGCACTGCACCTGTGTGCCCTCTGTTCCCTTTGGTGGTTGCTCAGCACACCTGGGCACTCCATGGCTCATTGCTGTCAATGCTGCTCACAGCTGTGCCCATTGGGGATGAGGCTGAGCCACAGCCCCACTCCCAAACACCACAAACTGTGTGCCTACATTCACAGTTCTTTCACCAAGTGATGTGCTGAGTTTTTGCCTTAACAGGTCGGAGACCACATGGATATTTG
The DNA here is from genome assembly GCA_013397155.1 of Irena cyanogastra. Lineage (NCBI taxonomy): Eukaryota > Metazoa > Chordata > Aves > Passeriformes > Irenidae > Irena > Irena cyanogastra. The sequence goes on along the minus strand of VWZV01010745.1, from coordinate 373,307 downwards.
GAGTGGAAGCTATGGAACTGAATAAAACAAAGTTTTACCTTTTTATCTTCTAACATGCCCACTTTTAGGAGATATCTATCCATCTACATTTCACATATCTCTGAAGAAAAATATTCTATTTCTGTGCAGAAGAGTACATTCAAGGTTCAATATAATAACACATTTTTTTCAGAGATCCTAAAGTGCTCTGCAGATTTTACAGACATGAATATATGAACAGGGAACATTTTACCAACCTCTGAATTCAGGTATCTCAAACATGGAAGACAGCAACCATTTAATACAGTACCACATCACCCATACATTAGTTCACAATATTTTAAAAAAATAAACAACCCCCCCAAAAAAAACCCAACAAAACAGAACAAAACAAAAACCCAAACAAAAAAAAAGTAACTAACTTAAACCAATAAAACTCTAGCCAATGCAACAAAACCTGCACACGTTCTTCTGCTAGAAGCATATACATTTCTTTAGTGAAATGGCCACAATCTCAACACTACGTGTCACAGAGAAATTTATCATCTCCTCCATCCTGTGTCCCTCCTCATTCCCATCACTAGCTATTACATTGGTTCAGCAACTGACTCCAAAGGAAAAATACCACTCACTAATTACCATAGAGTGGTGTTCATTCAGCACTTCAGTTTTCCTTGGAGGCTTCTTACCCAAACATTAACCCTCAACCAAACCAACCTCAGCTGTTTCAACATTCTCTTTTCTTTTTTTTTAATACATATATAAAACAGAAGAACCAGACCAGTTGCAGTCAGACTTCTCGGCAATTTAACATTTTTAACCAAAGTAATTTATAAATTATGCCAGCGGAATATTTATTTATATGAAGAATTTTGTGGGTTATTTTAAAGGTTGGATTGGAACTGCTTTTATGTAGTAAGTGACTGAGAAATCTCTGAATGTTGTCTTGTACAAACTTCGCTCTAGCAGCAATGCTACAGAACAATTTTGCTTCTGTCGAAGACGTGTGCATTTTAATTAAGTACTTTAATTATGAAACAGTTGCTTATATAGCTGCACAAACTGAAAATGATTTGGGTGTTAGCTTTTTTCTGCTCTGTTCTAATATAAAAGATAGCGTAATTCAAACATAACAAAACCAGAGTGTTCTTCTCTCTGCAGTAAGAGGGGAAAGACACACAGCAGGAACTAAAGGAGAACTTGAAAGGCTCGGTGCTGGCCCCTGTCAGGGTCCCACTATTTGCACACCAAAGGTAGCAGACATCTGGGCAGAGCCTGGCCGTGCCTCCTGCCCTTCTGCGGGGCTGTGCCCAGGGAATTCCGCCCCAGCCAGGAGCGGGGCTGCCAGCCCTTTTATGCTGCTCCGGCCTGTTTACCTACCAACACGGGGTCAGAGCACAGGAAGAAATGTTAACCCCGCGTTTGAGGCAGAGAACGCTGCAGTCCAAGGGCCCGGCCACATGTGGGATTCAGTTCTGGGCAGCAGCCCTGCCAACCGGCGCTAACCTAAACCCCAAAGGTAGAACAAAAAACTTCTCCTGCTTCAATCGTACGCTGAGACTAAAGGCACGCTGGAGAAGTGCTCTGAGACATTATAACAAGCATCACAGAAATGCTAAGTACTCTTTTTCCAGGCTATTTTTAGAAAATTACTGAAGAGCAAGATGCTACCTCTGGGCCATGTATGTTGTATTTTCCATACTTGCATCAATTACACTGTCAAGTAAGAATGGTCACACAAAAAGACACACTCTCAGAGTGACCACCATATTATTTTTTAATTTTCTGGACATTCTTTAGAGATGCTTCCCCCCTTCCCCAGCTGACCATGGAATCTCTGCACAGCCTCACAGTGCTTTGCTGTGCTTGGACATCCTCCAACTCTGGACACTCCAGAGTGAAAAGTCAAGTAGAGAAAGGAGAACACAAAGAAGAAGGCACTGAGAGGAAGGAAACTATCAAATATCACAATCCCAACAAGCCATTACTTTTTCTCTGGGATCAGCTAAAGGGTTAGTAATGTGCTTCTAAACTCCATGTATAACAATAGTAGCAAATCACTAACAAATTAGTAAAAGTAGTAAAACAATGACTACCAAATGGAATCCTTGCAAGCACTAGTTTGAATATTTCACTCTAAAGCTCAAAGGAGATACTAAACGACAGTTCTGTAAAACATTGTTTTGCACAGACAGACAAGAATTGTGACCAGATATGTAATACTGGGGGGTTGGAGTGGGCAAATGTACTATTTTAAACCTCAGCACACCATCTGGCCAGGTACTACAGCATTTGAGATTTTTTTAAAGGGAAATATCTTGATAAAATGTACCTTCTGTAAAACCAGTTTAAGAATTCTGTGTATGTTTTTTAATGGAATCCCAGCTCCAGCACACCAAGCAGCATGCCTTAGTGAAATTAAGCACTCCTGTTTTTCAGCCAACAATTAATCAGGCTATGTTGGATACCCCTTCATAGAAAAGAACAACTGTTACTAAAGGAATATAGCAATTAAATCACTAGGGCTAAATTGCCACATCCTTACAGTTTGCTTTAGGACTGGGTTTTCTGTGATGCAATCTCCACCAAAATTTCTTCACAAAGATTCTCTTGCAATATGCCACAGTGGGAGAAGGTAAAAGTTTGTTCACCCCCTCTGTTCAAAAGCTGCACTTAATCTTGGAGAAACCTTGAGATTTTTGGAGGTCAGAGCTCTCTTTTCAGAGGCTCCAGGTGACTCAATCAGAGCCATCTTTGCCCTGTTTCTCTTGAAATAGAAGATCCCTACCAAAACTAATGTGGTTTGAAAACGTATCACCTTTTCACTGCAATTTTCTAGTAGGAAGGTGTATTTTATTCATCTGTCAGTTCTATCCCCAAGCTAAATTCAGAAGCACATATGGTAGAAGCTTCCACAGCAAGTAATTGGAGTAGGTATCACAGCCAAAGGACTGCTGCTGCTGTTCTGAAAGCAAGCATTGAGATCTCCATGTAGATGCACAGATCTCAGAAGCATGATCTGGCCCCCGGACATGATAGGTTTCCTATAAAGAACAGTGTTACTATAATCCCTCTCTTGTCATGAAATATTCAATTTTCTTTTTCATTCTTACAAAATAAAATGCTAAATTACCTAGTTTAGTAGGTCAATGTCAAAACTTATGATGAAAAAGAATCTTCCTAAGAGAGTTTCTTAAAACCTGTATAATCAGGTTGGTAATGCTGCCCACAGGGAAAACCCATTAGCAGAAATCTCTAACACGTTTCAAAAAGCTAAACCTAAGTGGATTGTGGGTATGCCTGTTTGCTGCATTGCAAGCAGCCCAAGTCATCTGAAAGTGCTGCTACACCTCAGTGCACTGGTTTCCCTCTGCACACACTTGGTGTAGAAATCTGACCGTGAAGGCAGATTTTGGGAAGATGAGTAAAGTAGATTTCATCTTCCTCATGCAACTGGGAGACATTTTGTAGGTGATTTCAAGGGTTAAACTCTACTGCTGGACTTCAACACTCAGAAATTCTATGCACTCTCTTTTTAGAGTACTCTTCCTTCCTTCCTATCTGCTAACACAATAGGGAAAGCTTTGTTATCATTAATCATCTTCAGAGCCCTGGGGACTCTCTGAGTGCTAGAGCTGCTGAGCCTCCCTGGAAAAACCCACGGAGACGTGCACCAAAGTTTCTGTCAGAGTTCACTCGTGCAGATTTTCATTAATAACTGGATTTACAGGCTGGGAACATTGTTAATGCTTCATCTGAAGTCAAAGGAACAAAATCTGTGATCATTACCACCAAAATCAATATTTTTAAATAAAGTATTTGAACTGTTTTTGCCACAAGGATCTATAATCTGAAGGGAGGAAAGAGAGATTTTTCACCATAAAATCAAGTAATGTTTTACACTGTACACAACATCACTAGAAATTAAGAAAGCTAAGATAAGCATTGTAAACAGGGATGGAAATTTATCAAAAATTATACATTTTTGAGAGATAATGATTGTGCCTTAACAGAGAACAATTTACCCAGACTCGACACCTTAAATAGAAGGCACTGTATGAGTTTAGCAGCAATTATTTGACTAATTCATCATGTCAGCCTCCTAATAAATAGTCCCCAAAGAAAAGCAGCCTGTCTTGTAATTTCTGGAGACTTTGAAGGAAAAGGATATCCTGTAGAAATTAAAGAAAAGCAACATGGCTGAGAAAATACTTGTAAATAAGTCATCAACATTCTGATTAGATCTCTAAATTCTTGATCTAAATGTTTTGGTTTTTTCATGCATTCTACTACTTAAAACTAATTTTAAAAATGCATTAAGTGTAGGAATAAACAAAGACAAAAATGTAGTCCTGACTTCTCAAAGTCTTTTCATCTGCAGGTGCAAATTCTGCACTTATTTGCAGCTGTTTCCTCAACTTAATGCCCACTCTTCATAGAAGTATAGTGGCAGCAATAATATACCAAATCCCCTATCTGAAACTGAAAGATACAATGCTCACATGGGGAGAAGTGAGCTTTTAAAACACTTCAGATAACACCTACAAATTCTACAAACAATCCAGCAAAACAATTCTGTAACTAAAAATAAACCAGCAATAAATCTCTCTGACTGAGAGCCCAGTTTCAGCATCCCCAGTGCCATAAAGACTTACAGGGCATTTGTGCCTAAAACTGTGTGAGCACCAAGCAGTTGTGCAAGTGCATGTCAAGATAAATGTCCCTACCAATCCACAAAATGATTGGAGTTTGTGCATAATTGCAGTAACTACACATGCAGGCTAGGTACATAGCATTGGTTTTACTTGCCTGTCCTTGTGCTACTACAATACTGACCATTTGAATCTCATTTATTCTCATTGTTTATGCAGTTAACAAGCTGCTGTGTGTCTGCAAACAGAGGCCTCTGAGCTAAAACTTGGTGAGTTGCTACACAGAAATTGCATTCTAAACAAAAAACCTCTGCACTGGAGAGCAGACTGGTGTTCACTCCACTGAAAAGCAGAAGGGAACAAACAAGAACAAGCAACAGGAGATGATAGGAGCAGTAAGGAGGAGGGATTGGGCAGAGTGCCACAGAAATAACCTGGCACACCACACAATAGTTCATAGCAGTGAACAGTGGGCACATTTTACATCAGATTTCCATTTATTAAAAGGAATTTTCAGTGTTTTCCTGCTTCAGAAGAGCATAGAGAACATAAATACAGTAAGAAAGAGGAGATGGTGAGCAAAGAGTGGCAAGTAACCACTGTGGTGGTCACTATGGACATACCTAAAGTAGATTGAGATAGACTAGGGTAAGACATCTGACTAGGATGCAATAGGAGGTGCTAAATAAGTGAGAAATCATCCCCTTTAACTCCAGACTATGTTCCCTCACCCAATGAGACCTCTTTCCAAAGGAGACAGGCCATAAGGCACATTTATGACACTGGACTCTGGAGCAGGCACATCTGGAAAGGGTGGTCTCATCAAGCACAGTGGCTTCACACAGGCATCTTTTATCTGTCAGCCACCATGTTCTGGAGCCTGTTCACCCAGATGCTTTATCCCATCATTTAAATGCTGTTTTAGAAAACATTTTCTTCCCTCCTTTTGATTGATGTCCAGCCCAGCACATTATCCTTTCATTTAAATTGATGTCACTTTCTTTAAGAGCCTAAGCATTACTCTAAACTGTGTTTTAATTGCTATTTATATGTCCCTCAAGTGTGCAGAATCATTTATTGTTCAGCAAAGGCCAGGACATTTTATAAATAAAATCCTCACTTGCTACTGAGAATGATAATATTAGCTGACAGCATCTGGATGCACTTTCAAAGCAAAGATTTTACTCTTGCAAGACAAAGCTAAAATCACAGATGGCATAAGCTGGTGTGAAACCTGCAGAAAGATTTTTTTACCCCCCGTTCTTCAAATACCATTGCAAGTGGGTGAGTAGGAGGAAAGTAAAAGCTTACACACATCCCAGCATGCCAACCCATGTCCTACTGAGATACTTGACTGTCTATTGCTTCTAAGCAGCTGGAAGAATGTCAAACTGTCATCACTGATTAAAATGGGATTTTATAGAAAGCATCATATGTATTGTCAGAATTTTAGAATTATTTTGTATGATGGAAATTTTAAAAACTGCTAGTTTTGCTTCAAAACATATTTTCTTCACATTTCCCTCTGTTTCACACTAGTACTTACTAAAGGCTGTACTAATTCAGTAATTATGGACTTCACCTTGTTTTGGAGAGCCAGGGACTTACCCACTATGGTTTTTTACTGAAAAGCCTATACTGCTCCTAAACAGCCTGGAATTGCACAGATGTCTCCCCACCAACATTTCTGCCACTTGCTGTCTCCAGGCTCATTCCTGAGCACTTGAGTGGAGCTGCTGGTGCAGAGATTTTGATCTCCATGGCTCACCTGCAGCTCCCTGCCTTTCCCTCCCTCAGCTCAGGAAGGAACTAGCTCTGTTGTACAAACACCTTGTTACAGACAAAGAGGACCATGTATCCAAGGACACACTGTATTAGCCTTTACTATTCAACACAAACCTTCAGAGAAACCAGAGCCTCCTGATTCCCATCTCCTCTTGCCATCATTATTTGAGTTTCCTTAACCTTGAGAGAAAGCTTAAGCATGAAATTCCTTCATCTGAACTCTCTGTTAGGTGGCAAAATTTGTGTAACTCTTTCCTATGCATGTGCATAAGCCAAACTTGCCAATATTCATTCAACAAAACCTCTGTTTGAACAGGACCTAGAAGACACTTGGTACTGAGAACGGAAGGGGATGATTTGAGAGTCAGCAGCAGGGGTCACAGACAGCACTTGCTCCCAGAGGTGTTACAGAGGGGGACAACCAAAGTTTCTGCACTCCAGGATAGTGCTGCACCACCAGCCTAGAACCTGGCTGGCCATGCTGGGGCAGCCTGTACTTACCATCACACAGGGAGAGTCCCAGCAGTGCTCCAGAGGTCCCTGCTGTGGGCTGCCACCACCAGCCCCTCCTCCTGCCAGACTGCTGCCCACAGCTGGTGCCCTGAGCCACCGTGTCTCATTAAAGGGTTAATCACTCACAGGTTAATCACGTACAGGATGGTGCCCCTCAGTACCTCCAAAGAGTCAGCATTAGGCCAGCCCAGTAAGGAGCGGAATGTGCCTGCTGGCACAGCACAGGCCGTGGCTGGCACCTGCCCTGTCCCTGGGGGACCACGGGCTCTCCCCCAGGCTGACCCAGCCCAGGGCAGCAGCACCCTGGGGCAGAGGCTGCCGTGCACAGCACAGCACCAAGGTGTCAGGGCAGGCTGTTCCACCAACACAGGCTCCTGAGCCTCTGGGGGCCGTGGGCAGGGCCCCACACCACCCCAGCTCAGCCCAGCTTAAGGGACCCAGGGCAGCCACCAGCAGCGCTGAGGGACTGGGCTGGGCCAGTTAAACACCTGGAGTGGGAGCAGGGGAAGCAGAGAACTGTGGAGAGCAGCTCTCTTTGTGGGGATTGATTGCTGGCACTGAGGTCACCAGGGGCTGGGCCTGGCCACAGACCTGCTGAGATCCGTGGGGTGACCCTACCCCAGGGCCATGGCCAGCCCCGTGGGGTGACTCCAGCCCTGTGCTGCACTCAGCCCTGCAAGTACCCCTGCTCCCAGTGCAGTTCCCAAACTCAGGGGGTGACCCAGTCCCCAGTGCAGCCACCAGCCCCGTGGGCTGATTCCCATCCCCAGCCCTGTGGGGTGACCCTCACCCACCCTCTGATGCACTCAGGGTTACAGGTGACCCCAGCCCTGCAGTTCCTGGGGCTCAGGACTGGCCCAGGTGTCCTGCCCAGGGCAGGTGGGACACCCCCTATGCCACACAGGGCCACTAAGGGCTGCAGAGCCAGGCCTTGCTCCTCACTGCCCAGCTGGGAGCCCAGACACCAGGCTAGGACACAACAGCAGGGGCTGCTTTAGAGTGCCTGGGTTTGCTTTCTTTCCTTTTCCTCTTTCCTTTTTTAATGCAGCCGAAACTGCATCTTGCAGGAAATACTCCACAGCCCACAGAGCCAGCCCTGCAGGGAGGTGAGCACCTCTGGCCTCAGCTCTGGATGCAGTGTGGACATCCCAGGGAAGTAATGGTGAAGCAAGATCAAGCATGATGAGCTGGATGTTGAGCCAGGGTTTTCAGATGACACTTTTGCCCTTAAAAAGCTGCCTCACCTGCACCAGTTTTTCTGCTAAAGCCTGTCTCCCTTGTACTTCCCTGAGCACCCAGTGAACCCATGAGCAGGAGCACCCCCAGGGATGCTGCAGCCAGCTCCCTGATGTCCTGCCAAGCTGAACTGCATCCTTCTGGGGAGCATGAAATTGTAGCAAACCTGGATTGCTGGATCCTCCACTGGCATTTATGCTGGTAGGTCAGGGAGATAATTAGCTCATCTTGGAAAAAAATGGGGGTGGTTGGTAGGGAACAACAAAAATATAAACTCTGTCATACCAATTACAATTCCTTGTTCTTTTTAGCCAATTACTGCATCACTCTGAGTGTTAGGAAACTGTCTGCATGGCAAAAATAAAGTGACCTTGTTGGAAACTCTTCCAAACAGAACGAAAATATGTAAATACAGTTCTCCACCCAGTGTGTCTGCAGCCCTCTGCACCAGTGGTTAAACCCTAGCTAAACCCAGAAGGTTTTTCTGGGGAAAACAGAAGGTTAAAAAGTTAATTTTTCTCACCTGGGCAGCACTGGATTGTTTTTAATCTCTCCTGGGACATACTGCAATCAGGAAAAGGTGCAAAGAGAGATAGCTGCAGACCGATCATTTCTCCAAACAAATAATCACAATAAATTCATCAGAGCAAGAACTCTTGAAATACCAGAGGCCTGATGTAAACAAAGAGCTTCCAAATATATAAACTGAAAAGATGATGTTCAACCCCTTTAGACAAGTACAGGGATTGCAATGTACTTTAAAATTTGAACAAAGCTTTTGCTCCATTCCAGCGCTGAGCTGCTGGATCGATGGGAGATGAGTGCTGCAGTCCCAGCCTGTCCCGAGGCAATTCAGCTAAAGCTGGGAGACTCATGGACACAGCCGTGCTCCCAGTTCACCAGGTGTCCCTCACAAGAGACACTTGGATTTCTGAGAGATTTCAGCATTAGGCAGCCCTGCACAGCCCACACACAT
>VWZV01010745.1:349166-359166 GCA_013397155.1 Irena cyanogastra | reverse complement strand
GGCGGCTCCGTTCCTCCCTCCCTCCTGTCTGACAGTCTGGGGCTGTCCCGGGGCGCTGTATATCGGCGGGGGTCCCACCGCCCTCCAGGGCAACGCGGGGCTGCGCCGGCCTCCCGCTCCGCCTGGCCTAAATCCACCCCCAGGCCTGCACCCCCTCCGGGCTTGCACCGACACCCCAAGGGGGACTCAACCCCTTAACCCTCCGTCTGGGAAGCGGGGGAGGTCCTGCGGTGCCACCACTCTGCGCATCTCCCATCCCCTCACCTGGCCCGGGTGCCGAGCTCCCGCCGGCTGGGGCGGGTGGAGAGCGCCGCCGCACTCGCCCCGGTCCGTCCCTCACCCATCATTGCCCATCTCCAGCCGCACCTCGCCTCTCTGGGCCCGATTTAGGGCTCAGTTCTCTTGGTTACACCGAGCCGGCGGCAACGCCAGTGCCAGGCGGGTGGAAAAATACCCACGGTCGGGGCCATACTGAGGTGTCCCCTGCTCCTGCCAGGCTTGGTCCCCTCCCCAGTGACAGAAGCAGCTCTTTCTGCCTTGAGGAAGTTTCCAGCCGTGAGGTAGACGGCACACACGGTCCTGGAACGCTCATCTTAGTAGGGCTGCACTGAGAGATGTCTCCTTTTCTTGCGGAGAGAGCACTTCCTTTTATTTTTTTCCCTACATGGTAGGAAATGTTTAAAAAAATGCAACTTAGAAAAATACCCCCGTACTAGGTGTCCCCAGTTTATGTCGCACGCCGGCTGCCTGTCCTGTCTTTCCATGCCTGTTCGCTCTCCTCATCGCACACACCTGCCCTCCCAGTTGCCTCGAACTCCCTTCCTCCCACACCCCGGTGCTCACTGCTCTGCCGGTGGTAAAAATCTCCCGGGTATGGAATGGCGGAGCTGCCCTGGAATCATCGCTTTGGGGGTTAAACCTGACAGACTTTCCACCCCAACCGAGTTTCAGTCCTCGGTGACTCGCCCCGTGTCCCGCTCCCGGTGCCAGCTGAAGGCGACAAACGCTACTGGGAACCAAAACACGTCACTGTCCCGGTAACGCCGGCAGAGATGTGGACATCGGCCGCGGAGAGAGCAGCGGACAAAGCGGGCCGCAGGCCGCCGCTGCAGGGAGCTCTGGACGTGCTCCCACTCATCGCCTCAGCCGCGTCCCCGCGCTTGCTCACGCCCAGGACACGGCACGGAGCCTCCCCGGGCCCGGGGCGGCAGAGCCCAGCTCCCGCCTGCCCGGGAGGCTACAACACCTGATTTCCTTCGCTAAGTGCTAGCACCACCTGGTTATCCGCCAACCATAGCGCGCTGGGGTGCTGGTAACCGCCCTGAAGTGTTTTGGGCTTTTTTCTGTTTGGTGGGTTGGGTTTTTTATTATTAGGTTTTTTTTGTGGTTTTTTGGGGTTTTTTTGTGGTTTTTTTTTTTTTTTTTTTTTCCCAATGTCGTGATGTCGTTGCCAGGAGTCGAGGGTACCCCGAGGGAAAGGGCGCTGCCCCGGTAGGGTCCGGACATACCGGTCCGGTACCGGCGGGGCTCTCCCCAAACATGCTCCCTGCAGTTCCATCCAGCGTTATTGCAGATCCAGCCTCTTCCACCAAACAACAGATGCAGCCTCTAATGCAAATATTGCCATTTCCCTGCTGAATTAGCCTTGTCACTTAGCCCAGAAGCTGGCAGCGTTAAGCCAGCTTGCATTTTAATTTGGCCCTGAAGTTACTTATTTCATTATTGATCAAACATAATGCTGAATCAATGTTCATCTTGTTACCTGGGCCATTTCCATGTAATACAGTGATAGCACTGCCTGGAGTTACTCATTCCCATCCCAAAGTGACTTTACCATAAAATCAATGCTTATTTGTTACTGATATAAGGCAGCATCCGTGGGATGAAGAGCAAATAAAGCAGTTATGCCACTGCGATCTGAAAGTTTGGACGGAATACGTACGCGAAAAAAGACTTTAATATTTAAATGTATTTTATCGGCATCAAAATCATCCTAGCCAGGCCGATGGGACAGAAAATCTCAGGCTGCAAGATGACAGGCTTTGATACTGTAGGTGTTGCCATTTGTAAACGCTACCTGGGACCTAATGGGGGAATCGTTTCTCTGCCCAGAGTATCATTACACAGCAGATGTGGGCTGTAAGCTCTTCCGGGAAGGGACTGTTTTGGAAAAATAGTAATTAATACAATAGTAATTAATGATTGTGTCACAAGATTAGACTCCGCGCAGTGTTATCTTCAGCGCAGCTGCTGCTCCTTTTCTTTGCTTGTGTTTTCCCCTCCAGCTAATAAGCCCAGTTACAAATTACGCGGAGCCATCCCCATCGCCGGCTCTCCCATGCGGCGGCTGGAGAGTGCTGGAACACCCCACGCGAGGGGGGAACACCCCATTTCACTGCCACACGGAAAGCCTCCGGAGGTGTCGTTTGAGCTGCGTTTTCCACGCGCGGCACCTCCAGCCGCCCCTCTCCCCGCTCTACACCGGATACACCGGCCCCAGCCCGAGGGGAAACGCCTCCCGGTGGGCCGAGGGAAGGGGGTATCCTCCGGGAACACCGAGAGATATGCTCCCACGGCGGCGGTCCGGGGGCGGTCAGGGCGTGGGGAGGTATGAGCCCCGCAGTGCCGGGCGGGACCGGCTCCCCGCTGCACCATGCCGGAGGCTCCCCCGAGGGCGTGCTAGAGAACGGACCGGTGGGGAGCAATAATCTGGGTTTAAACCCGCTGGTAAAGCTCGAGAAACCCAGGATACCCTCGGCTCCGGTTTAAAAAAGGCTACAGCCCTCCTGCCGGAGCCGGTTCCGGAGCCGCGGACATCCTCTCACCGGCGGAGAAAGGTGGGGACGGTCCGGCCCGAGCGCTAAGAGCCGGGGCTGCAGACGAGGAAAAGGCGGAGGGGAAGGTTCCCGCAGCTATGCGCACTTTGCGCCCCCTCCTCCGCTCCCGCGCAGCGCCGGGACCGGCCCCGCCGGACTCACAGAGCCACGCTGACACCGGCCGCCCGTTCCGAGAGGCGACGGAAAATCTAACTGGGCGCATAAAATATATTGGCATAAAATTAGTGAATTGCACTAACAGATTGTAAATCACCTAAACGGTCAAACCACAGATATGAATCACAAATTCCTATAAAGATTAATGTTTCCTAAGATTCACGGCAATTATACAGTTTTTGGACAAAAGCCTTTTCCCAACCTATCATTCCTGAGCGCTGCTTTTTTATTTTCTGAAGTCTTTCCAGGTTTCGGTGGGGTTTCTAATGAACGATTTACCAAAGGAAAGGTTTTATTAACACCTCTAAAAACTATAAAGTTTAAAGGCAGGGAGAAAGGGAGCAGATCGGAAGTTGGGTAACACAATACACTGACCTGCTGGCAGCGGTCCGAACGCAAATCAACAAAGCACCACAACGGTGAGGGTGGGGATGGGGGGGGTCAAAGAAATGGAAGGGAAAAAAAACCACACCAAGAGGCCAGCTTTGCCCCGGTGGTAACCAGGCTGTGCTCAGAGCTGCCCCAGGCAGCTGCTGATAGCCCCTTACCTTTGCTTACCCCCTTGTGGTACACACTGAAGCCTGAGCTGCTTAAAAGCGGAAGAAGCAGGAGGAGAACACGCCTGCGAGCAGAAAGGGGGCATTATTTCTCGAGGAAATAGGTTGGCAGGAGGTGTATGGGGCTTCAGGTCTCTCAGGCACTATTTTTCCCTTCTCGCCTCTGTGCAGAACTGGAGATAATAGTTGGGGCTGCAGGTAACAGAGTCTGTTCTTATTCAATTTCCCTAAATGGCCTGGAGAGCACTTAAAAGCCCGGAGAGCTTCTGGCCAGCATTTTCTTATTAACTAATTTCACTTCGATCCTATTAAAGTGTATGCTTTCTAACCTTCAAATGAACCTCTCCCTCCCCCTTCTAAAACAAAGCCAATACCTTTTAATGACAGAGTAAAGCTTTTGAAAATGTTCCTACCTCCTCTCCTAACATTACAGAACGCGCGGCCCATTAACAGCTGGGCTGCACCCACGGTCGCTGCGGGCTCTCCCCGCACCCACAGGACCCTGAGCACCCAGGAAGGCTCTGCCGAGGCTCGACGGCCCCAGCGCCTGGGAAGGGGCGGCCGAGCCAAGGGGAGCTGTGGACAGAGGGCGCTAGAAAATGAGATTGGGCAGATTTGCCTTATTTCTCTTTGGGAAAATCTCAGCAATAATGGGTTTTAAATGGATACATATATTTACCATTTCGAAAGGGTTCTGCTGTTTCCTGGTAACGCTCACCACAAATGGTAATAATAAAAGATGAAGTATTTTTTCTCACCTTAGGTCATTAGATTTACAGACAAGGTACTAAATCATTTTAGCTCCCCAAACCTTGAAGGAAAGGCACGCACTCGTGTCCCTTTCTCTTCTCCTCCCCCTTCTGAAGAAACATGCAACGGGAACAGAGACTAAATAGTCGCCGAGGCTCGGAGAATGTCTCCCTTTCATAGTTTACTACTACTAGTACTACTACTACCAATTATAGTTGAGTTGACGTTGGCTGCAGAGTGCGGATTGTCAATGGCCTCGTCCCAAAGTCTTAACATGAAGGGTCATTAATTGTGTTTTCTTTCCAAATCATATGTCACTGCAATTAACAGATTCTGATCAAGAGACTCCTTTCAGATTGATTCCATATGTGATAAGGAATGTGCAGCTTGTTATCTATCTGTCGCCTTGGAATTATGGAAAAGCTTCAAACGTGTAATTTGAAGAGTCTTTTACCCAGCGCTTTGATCTTTCCCTCTATTTTTTAACTCTTGTTTTACTGCGGCCCTTCTCCTAATCCCACTTGTTTGTTTACCCCCTTTCCCCGGTGGGTGCGCCCTGTCCCTCGTGTGCTGTGGCACGGCGTAGCTCCCTCTCTGCCCTCACCCTGGCACTCCGCAGCCCGGCACCCCTCAAGAGTCAACCTGAACCCTCAGCCCTCCCTACAGCTCTCCCGCAACATCCAACAAGCAGCCTTCGGCTCCTCAGACGGGCACTGCGGCAGAGAAACACACCCCGGGGCCAGGGCCATCTCCGTCCCCCGGTCCCCCGTGACCTGGCGGAGAGGGGAGCGGCGGGGCGTGAGCGACAAGAACGGAGAGGAGGGTCCCGGGGGCGTCGGTGCGGGTGCGATGCTGCCCACGGAGGGTGCCCGGTTCCGCAGCCCCAGAGCCGGCTGCGGGACCGCGGACGCCCCGCGGCCGCTGGAGAGAGGTTCGGTTTTAGCTCTGCGACGCTGAGAGCCGCCGGGAGAGGCGGGAGGCGAGGCCGGGAGGAGGGCGGGCGGGGGTGTGTGTGTGTGTGTGTGTGTTTCGGGTGATAAATCAGGACCCGCTCTCCCTGCTCTGACAGGTCCTGGCCAGGAGACACGTGTCTGGCCGGCCGAGGAGCGCTCCGCCGCCACGGCTCCCCGGGGGCGGCGGCCGTCGGGCCCCGCGCCGCCGCTCCCCTCGTCGTCCTGCAGGACGGGCCGGCTCCAGCCTCTCCTTCTCATCTCCCTTCGGCTCCAGCCAGGCAAAGCGACTCCCGCTCGGCTTCGCTCTTCCCCTGCTATTTCCTCGTCCGTGGGGAACGGGCTTCTCTCCGCTCCCCGCTCGGCTCCCGCCGCCGCCTCCCGCTCGCCTTGCCCTGCCGAGCTCCTCTCCGCGCCCGGCTCCGGCCGCCTCCAGTCCCGCGCTCATCCCGCACCGGCCCTTCCGCTGCCAGAGGCGTGCGGCGCTTCTCGCCGTGCGCATCGCTCCCGCAGCCCGCCAAGACGTCTCCTTTCCTCCTACTCTTCCCCACCGTTTGCTCTCTTCTCCGCTTTCTTTTCCCTTCCTCTCAGCCAAGAACGGCATCCCTACAGATTTCTCCTCCTGTCCACTCGGTACAGCTACGCTTCCTCTCAGTTTCTTTCCCATTAACGAACCATCCCTCACCCTCACCCTGATCTGGGTCCATTTGCACCCATAAATTTCTCTCCTCCCGTGTCTCCCTCTCGGCTGCCCACCGCCACTTACCCGCGGTAGCCCCCTCCCGGCTCCGGGGACACTCCCCGGCCGTCCCCACACCAGCACCGCCCGCCACTGCTGGCGGCTCCCACGGGGACGAACTCATATTGATTGTGCTGTTGATTAAAAATCAGAAAATAATCCCGCCAGCTTTGATACTCCACGCCAGACGTGCAGCCACAAAAAGACGGGTCTAGTTTTGTGGGACACGCGTGTACCCCCGTGCTCGCGCGTGGGGGGCACAGCCCGACTGTGACACCAGAGTGGAGAGCACGACCGCATCAAACGGCTACAGATTTATCCCAGGTGTCATATCCGCCCCTTTTCTCTCCGAAACAGATATTTTTAAAAGTTGTGATCTGCACCCAAACTCTCCCCCGATCCCCTCGACATCACGTCGCCACAGCAGGCGCTGCCTCTACAGAAAAGTTTAAAGCACATCAGGACGTGGCGTTCGCTGCCTGTTTTCCTTTTGAGTAAAAAAGAAATAAACTTATAACTGAATTTAATATTTTTATCTCCCTTGCTTTATGCTATCAAAAGCACCAATGTTGAATAGAAGAAAATAAATTCCTCCAACCCAAAGTTGTTTTTGCACTAGATTAGCAGATAGGAAATGCTATAAAGATGAACTTAATACGATTAGAGATGTTTCCTACAGATTTTCATATATTGATTCAGGGAATTTTAATTCTGGAGCTTGCTTTGCTATAATCCGCATTTATTACAAGCTGATACAGTTTTATTATAGCAAGCTATCAAGGTCGATTCCTTTAACTGCATAATCTGACATGAATTTCATTTTTAAAGAAATGTAGTTATAAAAATCCATACTGTGGGCACAGTGGTTATATTGTACCTAAATCATATTTTAAAGGCAATAAATCCAGAGAGTATTTAGGAAGAGAGGGGAATACGGTTAAACGGCTCACCTTCCGCCACAACTCCTCCAAAGACCTTCCAAACTTTTTGTTTTATTTAAACACCGCGTATTTTAAAAAGCAGATAAGGCTGGCAGGTTCAGGTCTCCTCTCCCCACAGGCTGTGTGAACTTGTGAGGTTCCAGCCCGGGCTCTTCCTCTGCCCGCAGCAGCGGAGCAGGGCACACCGGCGCTGGCCAAAGACGCGCCCTGATTGAACTGTATTTTAACTACTCTTAAAAGGCTAAATTGCAACTCACGCTGGTTTCAGAGAAGGGAAGGGGGGAGGGGCACAGCAACAACAACATCAATAACAAAATACAAACCGTAATTTAAAATGTGTGGATCATAAAAAAAAAAAAAAAACAACAAAAAAACCCAAACCCTATTCTGTAATTAAATCGTATCTTGACTCCTTCCCAATAGCTCCTTACAAACCCGTGCCACTGCTCCCTTTGCAAATTTTGCACGTACCAGGTACTTCCTTCTTAGCCTTGTAGTGATTCAGAACAGAGGGAATAAGCAAAATGATCANATTGATTGTGCTGTTGATTAAAAATCAGAAAATAATCCCGCCAGCTTTGATACTCCACGCCAGACGTGCAGCCACAAAAAGACGGGTCTAGTTTTGTGGGACACGCGTGTACCCCCGTGCTCGCGCGTGGGGGGCACAGCCCGACTGTGACACCAGAGTGGAGAGCACGACCGCATCAAACGGCTACAGATTTATCCCAGGTGTCATATCCGCCCCTTTTCTCTCCGAAACAGATATTTTTAAAAGTTGTGATCTGCACCCAAACTCTCCCCCGATCCCCTCGACATCACGTCGCCACAGCAGGCGCTGCCTCTACAGAAAAGTTTAAAGCACATCAGGACGTGGCGTTCGCTGCCTGTTTTCCTTTTGAGTAAAAAAGAAATAAACTTATAACTGAATTTAATATTTTTATCTCCCTTGCTTTATGCTATCAAAAGCACCAATGTTGAATAGAAGAAAATAAATTCCTCCAACCCAAAGTTGTTTTTGCACTAGATTAGCAGATAGGAAATGCTATAAAGATGAACTTAATACGATTAGAGATGTTTCCTACAGATTTTCATATATTGATTCAGGGAATTTTAATTCTGGAGCTTGCTTTGCTATAATCCGCATTTATTACAAGCTGATACAGTTTTATTATAGCAAGCTATCAAGGTCGATTCCTTTAACTGCATAATCTGACATGAATTTCATTTTTAAAGAAATGTAGTTATAAAAATCCATACTGTGGGCACAGTGGTTATATTGTACCTAAATCATATTTTAAAGGCAATAAATCCAGAGAGTATTTAGGAAGAGAGGGGAATACGGTTAAACGGCTCACCTTCCGCCACAACTCCTCCAAAGACCTTCCAAACTTTTTGTTTTATTTAAACACCGCGTATTTTAAAAAGCAGATAAGGCTGGCAGGTTCAGGTCTCCTCTCCCCACAGGCTGTGTGAACTTGTGAGGTTCCAGCCCGGGCTCTTCCTCTGCCCGCAGCAGCGGAGCAGGGCACACCGGCGCTGGCCAAAGACGCGCCCTGATTGAACTGTATTTTAACTACTCTTAAAAGGCTAAATTGCAACTCACGCTGGTTTCAGAGAAGGGAAGGGGGGAGGGGCACAGCAACAACAACATCAATAACAAAATACAAACCGTAATTTAAAATGTGTGGATCATAAAAAAAAAAAAAAAACAACAAAAAAACCCAAACCCTATTCTGTAATTAAATCGTATCTTGACTCCTTCCCAATAGCTCCTTACAAACCCGTGCCACTGCTCCCTTTGCAAATTTTGCACGTACCAGGTACTTCCTTCTTAGCCTTGTAGTGATTCAGAACAGAGGGAATAAGCAAAATGATCATAAATTTCCTAATTAGAGATTTCGCACCAAGACAAAAAGGTGTTAATGAGTTTAATTCCAGTGCCTGTCATTGTCCCTTTTTTCACACCACTTATTTACTAATGGCCCAGAGGGCTGCTCCCGTCTCTCCTTTGTTAAGATTTTAATTTGCCTTCTTTTCTGCCTTTGATGTAAAATTGTGACCTACAACTCTTTGAAGTCCCTTATTAGGAGGAAAATTAACTTAGCTTTTCCACTGTATCTGCGCACTGTTAGCCCAGACAAAATGTAGAGAACTCCTTAAAGATCCAGTACATTAGGAAAATTTTCAAGGTAGTTCTGGAAATGCAAATTTAAAAAAATGCAATAGACTTTTAAATCTCTATTAGGAGATGTAACCCTCGCAAGGGCCAGAGCGGGGGAAGGGAAGAAGGGAATATATTAACAAAAAACCCAAAATTAATCCGGGCAAGGAAAGGTTGTAAATCTAAAAACCTGAAAAGGGGAACTGGGGGATGGTGTTGGTACGAGCCTTTATTTTTAAATGTCCCAACTTTTCCCTGTCCCTGTCGTGTACTACTCACAAATGACACCCCGGCTTCCTGCGCTCTGGGTGGGGGGGGTGGGGGGCGAAGAAAGAAATTATATCTAAATCTATCTTCATATAATTAGAATACCATGAGGCAGGGTTAAACCTTTGTAAAACACACAACTGATTGGCGATCGCTAAAACGAGATTTGAAAGCAACTCAAATAAAAGATCGCGACGTCAGTAAACAGATTTAGAAAAAAAAAAAAAAGGGAAAAAAAAAGCAGCAGTGACAAGCCCGGCGAGAGCGAGCTCTGGGCATGAGAGAGAGAGGGAGGCAGAGGGAGAGAGAGACTTAAAAGAAATAGGAGGGGCTTGTGAGAGACTAGAAATGTCAATCAGAGCTCAGAGTCCCAATAATCTCAGGCAATCTGTTAGGACCTGACCTGGGTCCACTCAGATCAATAGGAAAAGTGAGAGAAGAAAGAAGCGATCGGATCGTTTACCGCGGCGGCCGAGGACAGGAGGGAGCCCGCGGACTCCGCGCACCCCCGGCTCCCCCCCATGTCTGCCGGAGTTTGCGGGAGGCGCTGAAAGTGCGGGCGGCCGGCAAGGGCGAGCGACCCGGCTCCCTCCTCCGCTCCCGGCCCTGCTACTTTCTCCCCTTTCTCTCCCTTCTTCC
>VWZV01010745.1:327496-347454 GCA_013397155.1 Irena cyanogastra | reverse complement strand
CGCGGAGCAGCCGTCGGGGCGCAGGTGGCGGCGGGCGGGCGGCCGCGGGGGCCCCGGGGGCGGTGGCGGAGGTCTCCTGGCCGGGGTAGTCTCGATCTCCGAGAATTACCTTCCTCCAAGGGAGATAATTTTTGTCGCTGTCGTTGTCGCTTTTGCGGGAAGGACCCGGCCGCCAGGTCAGGCTCACTCCGGAATGAGTGTGTTTTCTCTGACGGTCACCTCTGCAAGCAGAGCAGTCGTTGTGTCGTATTTGCGACTGGCTGAGAAAAGAGCTTAAATCTCGAGGTTTAATTCAGGGATGGGAGGAATAAAACAGGGGCTATAAAGGAACGTTGTTTTTTTTTTTCCCCCCCATTCTCTTTTTAGATCGATCTAGTGCCTTGGAAGTAGAGAAAAAGTTGCTAAAGACAGCTTTCCAGCCAGTGCAGAGGCGGTAAGAGATGGCTCCCTCCGTCTCCTCGGGATGTATGGAGGCAGTTGTAAATGGTTAGCTTATTTTCTCCGCTTCTTTAGGTTCCCTTTCCAGGGCGGTTTTTTGTTCTTCCTCTGCGTGCGTGGTGGGTTATTCTGTTTGTATATTTTCTTTGCTGTCCTCCGCTGTGGCCCCCGGGAGCGATTCCCGCGGGCAGGCCGATCTGCGCTCGGGGGCGTTGGGGCTGCGCGGCTGCGGAGCCCGGGCGCGGGTCGCCCCTGGCCCGGGAGCACATCCCTGAGCCCCCCGCAGTGCGGATCACCGCCCGCTGCTGCCGCTTTGCCGGGGGGAGAGGCACCGAGACAGCAGAAAATAGTAAAATAAAATATAAATTAAAAAAAATATTGAAAGCGAAACAAAAAAACCCACCCAGAGTATGAAAGCTGACGAGGCTGAGCCTTGCCGCCCCAAATTTGGTGTAGTAGTCACTCAGTTTCAATGAGAAACCAATTACCCTTTTGATTGATTGAAACCACGGGGATCGGGCCCGCCGTGTTTTCGTACCTAAATATATTTACTATAAGTCACTCTAAAAACTTTTTATATTTATAAATCTATGAAAATAATAGCAACAACAAAACCAGAGCTACCTGCAGTTACAAATATTTTGCCAGCCCAAGCTCACTAGAAATCCTATTAAATTTTTTTTTTCTGTGTCATTTTTTTCCAGGCCCCAGAACCAACTTGACGCCGCTATGGTTCTATCGGCGCTCTCATCATCATAGTTAATTTTTTATTGTTGTTGTAATGATTGTAAAAAATCTCTGTATAGTTACAACTTGTAAGCATGTCCGTATATTCAGACTCAAAGGGAAAAAAATACCCGCTTCTGTACTATCACCTGGGTTAGCTGAGCTGTGAGATTTTTTTGGAAGTCCAGTGAGAATTAGGTGTTCCCCTTTTTTTTTTTTTTTTTTGGCTGTTGTTGTTGTTTGTTTTTGTACATACCNAGCCGCAGCGCCCCCTGCAGGCGCCACCGCCGGCCGGTGGCGGAGGGTGCGCGGGCAGCCCGCGGGTCGGGGCGGCCGGCAGGTGATCCATCGGCCCCGCGGCCCGAATTACCGGGGGCCGCTGATAACCCCCGCCCCGCGGAGCGCAGGGCAGCGCGGAGCCGGGGGCGGGTAATTGGAAGGGACCTTCGGGTGNATTTATAAATCTATGAAAATAATAGCAACAACAAAACCAGAGCTACCTGCAGTTACAAATATTTTGCCAGCCCAAGCTCACTAGAAATCCTATTAAATTTTTTTTTTCTGTGTCATTTTTTTCCAGGCCCCAGAACCAACTTGACGCCGCTATGGTTCTATCGGCGCTCTCATCATCATAGTTAATTTTTTATTGTTGTTGTAATGATTGTAAAAAATCTCTGTATAGTTACAACTTGTAAGCATGTCCGTATATTCAGACTCAAAGGGAAAAAAATTCCCGCTTCTGTACTATCCCCTGGGTTAGCTGAGCTGTGAGATTTTTTTGGAAGTCCAGTGAGAATTAGGTGTTCCCCTTTTTTTTTTTTTTTTTTGGCTGTTGTTGTTGTTTGTTTTTGTACATACCGTAAAAATGTACATATGTGTGAACCAAATTGTACAAGAAAGTATATATTTTTGGCTAATAAATAAACTGTTGCCACTTTGACTACACTCTCGTTTCCCCCCTTCTGGAGTTGTTTTCCTCCCGCAGTCCGGCCCCACTCCTCCTCCACCCTTCCCGGTCGGTGACTGTTTTTGCGCGGCTGCCGGGAGCGGCTCCCGGTCGGGCAGAGCGCGGTGNCGCCCCCTGCCCTCCCGCTTTCGCGCATCCCAGCGGTCAGTTTTGGGGTGCTCGCCACAGGCTCTCTGTGCCGCAGAGCGGGGAGCTGCCCAAAGCGGCGGGGCTGGGGCATCCCCCGCTCCCGGGGCTTGGCATTCGGGCGGGAGGTAGCGGCCAGAACGGGGGCACCGAGCAGCGAGGCGCTGCGGAGAGCCCCGGCGGGGAGCCCCGCTCCGCTTCGGACGCGTGGGCTGCGCGCTCCGGCGGCCCCGGGCCGGCCCGCCTCCTCCGGCTCCAGGTGGTGCCGGTTGCGCCTCTGCACGCCTCGCCCCGGGAGCCGCCGACTCCAAAACCTGTAGCTTCGCTTCCCCGGCAAGGTGCTAGAAATCGGCCCGGTACGGGAAAGGTCCATTTCCGCTCGGAAACCATTCAAGGGGAGTGTGGCAGGAGAGCGTGTCCATCCCCCAGGCGATGGGGCAGGTCGGGCAGGTAGAGCTTGTGGGCCGGCTCCCTCCTGCTTTTGTTCCCAGTCTTTTCTTCTCTGCCGGGGAAATATGTCCCCTACCTGTCCTCTCCTTACAGTCCTGGAAACGGCATAATTATGGTGGTGGTGATTGAATAGCGGGTGCTTTTCTCGTTTTGGTGACAGACCCCACGGAGGGGGAGGGTGCTCAGAGCTAGGAAGCAGGAGTTAAAATGAAGTTAAAGTACAAACAGAAGCACATAGCTGACATGCTTCAAGTTTAGACAGTACAAGATATGCAAATGCACAGGGCTGTGCGGTATTGACATTTTGAGGTCATAGTGATAGGAATGTATTATTTATAGGATTGGGTTGCACTAGGCCGATAAACTACATTTTAAATCCTGGGCATTTGTAAGTGATAAGATTTTTATATATGTTTACACTATATGTGTGCATGTATACACACGTTTTATATAGTGTTTTAATGTTTCACAATTAAGATTCTCCCTGACCAGCATTACAACTGAGGGGACATCCCTCCTGGTGTGCGTTGCCGCCTCCCCGGCTGCTGTTAGCAATGGCTGGGAGCAAAGGAGGCTGGGGAAGGGACCCACGGAGTTTGCAGCAGTGTTGGGATCTCTGCTTTTTCCCCGCTGTGTCCTCTTCCTTTCCCCATATGTCCTTTCTGGCCACAGCTCACCCTAGAAACAGCGTTTGCCTCTTTGCAGCCCCATGCAGCTCTCTGTTTTTCTGCCAGGAACTGTTCCCACTCCTTTGCTCCGACAGGCTCCTGAAATGGGGCAATCTCTGTAGGTGGGGGGTAAGAAAACAGATCGTTTCTCATGTAAATTTTATCCAGTCTCTCCGCACTTTGTATTCCTCTTTTTCCTTAGCCAGTTCTTGCTAAGGAAAAAAAAAAAAAGATTAATGGCATCTAAAATGGCAGGGGTGGGGGGAGAGAAAGCTAGAGGCAAATTTCCACATCCCCTTCCTCTGGGCATCCTGGTGGGTTTTCCATAGAAACTTTCACACAGCAGCCAGACAGATGCTTAAAGGGGATGGAAGAAAATAATGCAACCATGATGGGAAAACAATTGCATCCCCAGCTTTTTACCTCCATTAAAGACTCCTTTGCCTTTGCACAGAGGCCCTCAGCTCCCTGTGCCCGCAGAGCCCTCTCCCTTCACTCTGACCATGGGGATGCTCCTGCAACAGCGGCGTGGAAGCCATGGGAAAGCTGCTCCTTTGGCTGCTGGAAGTGAGAACTTGGTTTCCCTGCGGGAGGAAAGCAGCCTTTGTGCCTGCCTGGCTTCCCTAATGTGGAGAAAATTCCCATTAATTTTGTGAGGAAAGATTTTGTTATGCGTGTTTCAACAAAACATTAAAAATCCTACGCGCATTTTTTTTTTTCTTTTTTTCCAGAAATCCCTCTCTCAGTTTGACAGCCTCGCTGGAGCTCCAGCCAGGCCTGCCTGAGACAGCACAGAGAGGCCTCCCTCTCCCTTCTCCCTCTCTGTTGGCTGCTCTTTTCCTGTCTAATCAATTATCTCCCTAGCTAGTCCTTCTCAAAGGTGAGAGCTCATTATGCATATTCATAAATCACAGCTCCCAGACCTGACACTGATTGATGTAATCATCTCCTGCTCGCTCCCTGTCTGCGCGGGGCCGGCCGGAGGAAGCATCGGCAAGGAGGAGGAGGAGGAGGCAGGAGAAAGAGACTTCCAACTTGTCAGCCCCCGTTGCGGTGGGAGCGGCCGGCCGGGCGTAGCGGGCCGTGTCAGGCTCCCCATTCACGGCAGCCAAAGTGCCCATCACGGCCCGGGAGCAGGCAGGAGAACGCCCCGTGAGCTGGGAAACAGCACCGAGCCCCCTCCAGCGCACAGAGCTGTTATGCAGGCAAAATCACAAAAGTATGGAAAAGATCCAGCACAATTTTCACAATCAGGCATCAGACCATGCATTAAAATACCCTCCCAAATCTTTCATGTTGGCTGATGCATGTGCTGTTTTACTTAGATGCTTAAACCTGGTTTATTCCTGTAAGAACAGATATATGTGGTCTGGATTTTGATCACTAGCATTTAGATATGTGATATAGTAGATACCTTCAATCCTATATCCTCAGTAGTTATACTGTATTAGAAAACCAAATTTGTCAAGTATATAATTTGCTGTTGAAAGGGTTTGGGAGCAAGAGGGCTCCTCCAGCTCAGACAACCAGCTTTCCAGATAGGAATGTGTATCTCAGCTATGACTGGTTTTCCAATGTGTACTTCAGTATGTCAGCGTTCAAGATGCTGTTCAGATTATGTGGTTTACCTGTATGGTTAATATTTACACTTTTAAAATACCTCTTTTTATCACTTTGATCCAAACTATCAGTGTACTAAAGTAATAATACAAAAATATATGCCCTGGTAATCATAACAAGATACAAATCAAAGGGAGCCCTAATCAAGTACTTTTGAGAGTGTTATCTTCCTTGTTAACAAATGGTAATAAGAAAATTAGGGCTTATAGCTTGCTTGTGTTTTATCTAAGAAAACCAATAAAGATATCAGATGTTCTTTGTTTTATATGTTTGAATGTAAAACAGAATAATGAAGAACATGTACCTTCTAAGGCTTCATTTGCTTTATGGGCATTAACCCTTTAGGATGACAGTGAAATTCTGAATTTGCAGGATGAGAACAAGCCTGTGCTGCCACCCAGGGTTTTGAGGCCTAGCTTTGCTGCAGTCAAGACAACATATTTTTTTATTAAATGCTGAAATTGGAACAAAGCAACAATGGCCGCTTGCTAGCTGTGCATGTCCAACAGGCCTCTTTACTATTCAGCAAATGGAAGATATTAAACAACATTTTGCTTAAAGGTACACTGAGGCCATTTCCATTAGGACATGGTGTCATTCATTTATTCACATGTTAAGTGGATGTCCTTGTGACTAATGAGTAATAATCAACAGTGACTCCACTTTATTCCTTTGCTCCCAGCAATGTTAAATACTCTGATGGAGTCTCTTTGCTGACACACTAGAGAATATGGTTAAAAAGTGCTAAAGGACATTTGCAGCGTAGAGCAGCCACATACACACATGCTGGAAATAGCACTTTTATTACACTCTATTTTATTAGGCTTTGTTCCTGTTTAAGGCATGGCACGTGGAGACTGCTGATATTTATTTGAAGGTACTTTACGCCCTAAAAGCCGGAAACTCTTTCAATTTGAGAGTCAATGTGGCTATTGCTGGGAGATGAGCTCTCGTCCGGCTGGTTTCTGAAAAAATCAAACTGCACCTACATAGCTCTACATTCGGTACATGACTTCAGCTAAATCCTTAGTGGAGGAGGGATTTGGGACAGAACCTTTCCTGCAAAAAATCTAGTCTGACATTTATTTTATAAAATAAAGTAACTCCCCTATCAGCTAATTAATTTTATTATATCAAATGGCAGCAGCTAAGTAGACTAATAAAATATATTAATCTATATTTTTTCCTTTGCATGATTGCTTACACTGGAGTCTGCAGCTTGGTTGTCTCCTGTGTCAATTCCTAAAGTTTGAAAGGTATAAATGAATCATTCTTGGTCCTGATTACGCTTAAGTTAGAAATAAAATATGTCAATCAATCTGGTTGGAAATGTTCCTGCTGTCTAAGTTGGTTATGCAAAACACTCTAAGGTGTGTAGGCATGCTCAATTAGGTCAAGGGATCTGATGGCACTCCCAGCCATAAATGTGTGTCACTCGGATTCCTCATTATTTTTAGCAGTGGTGAAAATGCATGTCAGTAGGCCAGCTAGCCAGGCTAGAATAAAATTACTTACTGGGTATGCATAAACCTGAGATTTTAATACATAAGTATTGTACATATTTTCAAGCAAAACAGTGAAAAGAGAATATCTCTCTCTCAAATATATGACTCACTCTGTTGGATTTCTCAGCCATCATCAGTATAGTTCACGCTGGACTTTGCAATACTCAAGATACCTTAGCAGTAAAATTTAAGTGCCTAAAAACATAGATGTAATGTGAAATTACATACAAGGAGTAAAACATTGATTTTCTCTGTTACAGTCTAACTTGCTTCCAAGAAAGATAAAGCTTCATTAGGAGATTAGACCAGCCCCATTCCAAAATAGTTTAATGAAAAAGGACACTTAAGATGGCTATTGAACAGCAGCACCACTGCTGATCTTCTCAGATGGAGACTTTTGCAAGTGATTCCTACCGAAGACAATGCCAGAAATGTTTGCTTGATAGACAGATTACCTCTGGTGTGCTAAATCATACCCTGACACTAACAGAAGTGTTTCTGTGCAATTACAGGGGGAAAAAATGTGCAGAAAAGAAAATCTCAGTGCTCATTCCTGCCCTCCTGCACCTGATGTAGTTGCTGAGATCACCTGAATTGGCTAAATGACCTGGGTAAAATCCTCTGGCTTTAAACTTCTCGTACTGGTACTTTGAACCATGCCAAGACCTTGGGCTTGGGTGCAAGAAATGGAATGAGAAACCAGCTAAACAGGAGTCCAGCCTGGTTTTATTATGCAAAAACCCATGCAACCAAACCTAAATGCAGGGAACTGGTAAACTAAAAGAAAAACATTGCTTCCAAGAACCACAGGCAGGACTTACCTTAGGCAAGGCTGGGCCTTCTCAAACAGAAGTCTCAAACCAGGTGTTAAAGATGGCAGTGTTCCTTTAAGAACAGCAGCTAATATTTTCTTTACTGCCAATAAAACACAATTAAATCTTATGAATTAATATATTCACTTCAGGAAGAATTCCCATTCTTTTCTTCAGATATCAAAATGGAGCCATCATCAGTCAGTTAGTTAAATAGGGGAATCTGGAGAGTGAGTAAATGGAAGAGCTTTCAAATGCAGGGCTGAAAATACCCAATGAATGTGTAGGGGGCTTCAATAAAAAGATTTTGACTTGTGTTTTCACCCCTTTCCCACTTTGCTCATTGTTTACTGACACTGCTGTGGACACAGTATTCAGTCCCTGCCCGCCCCAGCCCTGGGATGTAAAAATGTCATCTCTATTGTGCTGCCGGGCTGGCTTTGATGCTGCCGCAGCCCTTTGTGCGCCCTTCTCAATCCCTTTATAAGGCTGTCCTGATTGTCCATACTGAACATCGCCACAAAAGCTCGTCTTATTGAGAAAATAAAAAAGTCAGAGAGGGGCCAAATGACGGGAGATTGGGCCTTTGCTGTAAAAGACCTACTATTCACATTCAGCAGTCATTTTTTCATGAAGGAATTGCAAAGTTGGGACTGCGACCGTGCCAGCAAAGCCATTTTAGACACTTTCTTATTAAATTTTTATTTATAATTAATTTTATAATTACCTTTTTTTTTTTTTTTAATAGCTTGCATACTGCTGAGGACAAACATTAAATCCTAGGCACAATTGTGGAGGATATTTTCACCTTTTCAAAGAAAACTGCTGTATAACTCAAATGTGCATGATTCATCTGGGAAGTTCAGACAGATTGTATGGAAATTCAGCTACATAAAAACTACATAAAAGGCATCTTGTGGTAAAAAAACAAGTCAGAAACAGACCCCATATCCCCCTGCTGTGTAGGAGTACACACATTTGCAACCCAGAACCAGAAACCGAGGGTTTAAATTGCCAGTCTGGAAAACCTCTACCCGTTGTTCTTCCACCTAATGCTATCCTAACTTGTACTGAGTGTCTGTGGGCAGGATGGAGACAAAGGCTGGATAAGGTCTTATTCTTTGGGAACAGGCTATCGGAATGGGAGGACGGTGATTTCATGGCTTTTGTTGCTGAGGTTAGGGACCGAATTCTCTCACTGAATTAGAATAGTAACAAGTGGGACTGGGGATCTCTGGGGCTTTTGTAGTGCACTCATCTGAGAGATTGCGCTTTTCTCAGCCCTTCAGATTTATTTTGCCAAAGTTACAGGGCAATTATGGAAATGCGCCCTTTGAAGCCGGGCCGATTTCTCTTTATTTTCTCTCCCCCCACCCAAAGGAAAACCTCCCTTGCCTCCATTCTTCAGCAAGTTGGCAGTCATTAGGGAGCAGGGTTTTGAGCGGCCATTCAAATATTCTTTTGAGTAGTGCGAGAAAGTTTTAATAAACATGTGTTAAAAAATAGACTTTGAAGCTTTTTGGGCAGGAAGTGTAAAATGGCACCAAGGTAACAACATCCCAGAAAGTAGGTTCTGTGTGTGCGAGGTGCCAGAACATGAGCTGCTTCCCATGAAAAGCAGCTCAGTGCTCTGGGACCGGGGCTGGCCGGTGGCATGGGGGTGTTTGGCCAGGTGACCACCCAGTGCTGCTGCCTCGCCACGCCGGTGCAGCTGGCAGCTCCGTGGCTGCACTGCGCCTCTCGTCCCTCACATGTCCCTGACAGGAGGCCCAGCACAAACAGAATTGTACTTTCGCACCTTTGTACATTATTTATCACCAGAGTTTGGAATCTTGATGCTGCATGTGAACTGAAATAACATATTTTCTTACCTTACTTGCTACACTAATGAAGTAAATATGTCTGAAACCAGATGGTCAGACCTGTGGCTAGGCGGGTTGTGGCCAGTTTTGCCCAGAAACTTGGTTCTGTACATCTCTTTTCACTCTCTACTCCCTTTCCTTATTTGTATCAGACTACTTTGCTCTTTTAAGATAAACTGGTGTTTTTCTGAGCCATTTAACACATGTTAACGGGCAAAATTCAGACTTGCTATTAGAGGGAAGAGATACTTTTGCTGTCCCTGAAAGTTTTGTACACTTACACAGGGCCTGGCATAAAATGTGGACTTTCCGTCATCACCAAAACATGGTAGAAATATGAAGACTTCTTGTTTGAGTTTTGTAACAGATACAAATTCGTTTTTTGCTCTCTATAGGGCTTATGAGTGATCCTTGGACCACATATTCAGCAACATGGAACATAAAGAGATTTGTGTTTTCTGGATGGTAGGGCTTGCAAATTTAGGAGCAGAAAATTCCTCTTAACCATGAATGTGTTTAAAAGAATGCAAATCCAGCTCAGACCTCTGCAGAAGTGTGCTTACAATAAAGTAATACAAATATTTCCCATGATGGGTACAAAAGATTTAGTGTCACATCTGTAATGTGCAGCACTGCACACAAAGGTGTAACAATTTTCATGTGAGCTGGGCTCAGTGGAGTTGCAGAAGGTACCACTGGAGACCATGACATCTCTAAATTTCTCCTCATTCTCCTCCCCTTGCTCCCTTTCACACATCCAGATTTCTTCTCCAGCCTCACACAAGTGCTTCCAATGCCCTCTCTATTCCTCCGTACCTTTCCCCAGTCTGGGAACATCGCAGTTATTCTGGAACTCATCACATTATTGGGATCCAGTAATCTGTCCAAACTGGATCTACTGTTTTAAAGCCCTCCAAGAGCTTTGGGGTGTCTGATTCATTTCAATGTGCACCTGGGTCTGGTGTACTCCACTTTGTAATAAAGAAAGGAGGACTTGTGGGGATCAGACCTAGGTTCAGGTTTGGGTTAAAAACCTTAAAATGGATTTAGGTTCTAATGTGCTGGTCTACTCCAAAAGCATTTCTAATCTTAAAAACTTAAAAGTGAGGTTAAGAAAAGGCAAACCTGCTAATAATATTATTAAACTAAACTCTAAACCCTAAACTCCTGCTATTATTATTAAAAGCTCTTCCATACATGGTAGGGAGTTGACTGCAGCATTTGACTGCAGCAAAATGGCAGCATTTGTGCCATCTGGCATAACCATGGGAAACATGCAATGGGGCAAGTGGTGGTGTTTTGCTAGGGAAATAATCTAGGGAAATTATTGCAATCCTATCATTTCTGCCTTTGACAGTTTCTATTTATATATTTCTTTGTAAATCTACATAAAGAACAAACAGCACACTTACGTTTTGAGCCTCCAACTTGTTGCAGAGTCTGGCTTTCTACTGTTGTAGGCTTTAAACACCAACAATTAAGAAGACTTTGAATAATAATTGCAGGTGCAGTTGCTGAGCACAGGGTTGGCCAGCTTCCCCAGGTGAGGGCCCTTGAGCAGTCAGACTTCTCCTCCCTGGCAGCTCCAGCCTGCAGGTGGTTTGGGGGACGCCTTGTATTAATCTGGCCTCAAGGCCACAGAGACATAGATCACCATGACAAAATCTCTGCCTGGAGGAAAAGGTCACAGATTTTGAATACTTTAGATATTTTGTCAGCAACTTCTGAAGATTGTAAAGAAAATGGGTTTCCATGTTCAGTGCTGTCAAAAATGACCCTCAGGATGCAACGCTTCTCTTTGTGCTTGGGTCAAAGCCCACAAATGGGTAGGGCAGTCAGCAACAGGGCGAGATCTTCCAGATGCCTTGTCTTACAGGGAACAATTGTGGCTCATCTGGGCTGAATTTTAACCCCTGGGCCTTGTATTTGCTCTGCAGTGCAAGCAAAACAGCAGGTCAGAATTATGACTGTCAGTGTCTCAAAGGTTTAGAAATTGAGGGATGAGCATTATAAACTGTAATGATCAACTCGTTTATGGCACAAAGGACAGCACCTCCCCACTAATTCTACAAATAGACTTTAGATATGAGTGTCTACTATTTGACTGTCAGTGGGAAGTGTATATCTCATAAGGCTCTGACCTGGTTATCTTCTAACCCTGGGCAATTAATCACCAGCATCTAATAGGGAGTAGCTGTGCACAGCAGCATTTGGTGTCCAGCCTCTTCACAAGAGTGCTTTCACCTTTTCTGCAGCTATCAGACATATAGCTTTCCTCAACTAGGGACTTTAGGACAAGGACTGGCACAAAATCAACCTCTCTGAACATACCAATTCCAGTCACTTTAAAAAAAACCTCAATGAAACAAAACATAAATCCTTCCCCAAAACAGAGAATTTTGTGCAGTAAAGTCACCAAACACCAAGGTCTCAGTTATCAGCTGTGCTGCACAGGTGGGCAGAGGAGAACAAGAAGGGTCATCATCCTCCCTCCACATGAGTTGTGTTTCTTGTGCCTGTGTCTGCAGGAGGGGATGGGGAGAGGACCAAAATCTACCGTCCTGCCAAGCTGGTAGGGAGTGCTGGGGACTGTTTCTGTGGTAAGCAAGAGAAATGGCTTTGTCTGCAGTGGGTGTGTGCAAAATTGGAGTAAGGTAGTGAAGAATCAGGCCCCATTGATTCTTTGTAGTAGTGGAGCTTTGTTTTGAAGTGCAATAAAAATACAGGTGGCAGAGGAGATAATGCACAGTTCTGTTCCTTTGGGACACTCGGGGAGACAGTAAGGAATTCCAAAATGAGGAGTGTGGGATTTTTTCTAGCATTGATCACAAACACTAGTTCAAGAAAACACCCAGAAGTAGTAAATATGTAAATTTGTTATGAAAGAAGAACCTACAAGTACCTGCTATGTTAGAGAATTCGTTTAAGGATATTTGATCCTCATGCAGAGTTTATCAGATTATGGTTTAATTTGCACATTTGGGGTTTCTTGTCTGGTTGTTTTTTGTTTTATTTTGCTTTTTTAAGGGCGGGGGGTTCCCTTTTAAAAAGCTTTTCTTTCTCTTCTGCTTTAATACTTGTACTGGAGGTATTGCACTTCTGCTAAGATACAAGAAGTATGTTTACAGGGTAATATAAATCAGGTTTAGAGATTACCAATTTCATATAAATTAGATGGAGAATACTGTTCCGCTATTTTGTTGTCTAAATTATATGGAAATTGGTCTTATGCAAAGAGTAAGTCCTCACAGAACAGGGCCCTTAGGCTTTTGGTTTAATTATCATAAGCTTCCATTTAATTAAACTTATTAAACGGTTTGGTGTAAGAGCAGACTATCATTTTGCAGAAGCTTTCTGAAACAGAAAAAATATTTATGCCCCAGCTGCTTGGGAAGGAAATAACACTTTTCTTCAGAGATGTTTCCCTCAGTTTAAGGATGAGGGTCATCCACACAGGAACCTTCGAACTCTTTGTACCGAGAGGCATTTCAACCTGTTCCTCACTACAGAGCCAGCAAGTTCAGTTTGTCCTGCAGCTGGTATTTCACTTTACAGGCTAGAAGTTACAGGACAGTGTTGCCATAAGAAGAAGTGGATGTAAGTGAACCAGGAGTACCTGGGAACTAAAAGAAAGTCCTAAACCATCAGAACAGGGAGGCTTTGGAACACAACAAATTACCAAAGCATCTAACCAAAAAAACCCAGCCCAACCCCAAAATAAGAGCTTACTTGCTTCCATCAGATCAGTTTGATAGATAATTTGGGCATTTCATGATATGATGCCTGTGTGAACAGGAGATGGGACTCAATGGCTGAGGAAGCCTCCTCCAGCCTTCTGTTCACGGGCAATCCTTTGGTGAGGCTTTACTCTCCTGAAAATAGCTAGATAATGGGCTTGACCCCAGGTGTCCTGGCCACTTTCACATACAACCATTGTCCATGGTATAGATTAGTTTAAGCAGGAAAGCCCTTATCTGAGGCATAGATATTATAAAAGTCCTCATTCTGATGAATCTGACTCTCAGTGACTTCCTACAGAACCCTGTCTTTATTTATCAAGTCTATAACACAGCTTCTGGGAAACTTTACACTCCTTGTTCTATTCAACAAAATTTAAATTTTTTTTTAGGTTGAAAAAATATAATTATTGATACTATTTTTCCAAATAAAATGTTGCAGAGTAGCACTATATATTAATATTTGTGGTACTGTGTACTGACTCCTTTAAAAGGAACAATTAGAAGAATAATTAGCTGAACATGTGAAATAGAGATGCTTCTTCAGTGACATGTGAGAAGCTGATTAATAAGAGTGAGGAGGGCCTCTGAGTGTCAGGGACCTAATAAATATATTTAAGGACAAAAAGGTAGAAAAAGAAAGTACACATTACTAATGTTGATGGAAAGCCTTAACTGCCTAATGCATTTCAGAAATTGCTTGAGAATAGTTAATCTGTGTGATAACATGACCCTCAGGGTTAGTTAGATCTGTGAATTCTTATCCCCCTGGGGACTTAGCTAGTTTCCAGAGATTCATTGCAAATTCTTATAAGGAAAAGGCATTCACAATTGGAAGATTTCATGCAGGTTTTACTTCTGAATACTCATGTTACACAACCCCAAATTTACTGAGATAATGGCAGAGAGTGGAACTCAGTACTAGCCCCACTGTTAATTTAAATTTTCACTTTCTAAACACAATCATGAACATTTGGATTTATTATGGGACTACTCTAGATGAAAGAAAGTGTTTTACCATAACAATATTTGATTGCTTCTCTGTGCTAAATTAAACTATGTATGTATATGCTGAAAAACAAATGTATCAGTTGCTACTTTCTTCATTTGATGAGGCATTTCTTACACACCCTTTACAAAAATTTCATGGGAAACTCACAGAAAAACCCACCTAACTGATATAGACTGGAACCATAAAGAGCTGAGTATTTGCAGCCTCATCAGTGTTTTAGGAATACTGCCAATGGAAAGGCAAAACACATTTTTGAGAGTTCAAAAGAAAATGTAGGCAGTGTAACATACCACTGACCCCAGCAGTGGCGTGATCATCAGGTTCCTTCTCCCAGACCCAGCAGGCACCAGTGCTGCTGGGGGGATGAAACTTATCCTTTAGTGAGCAGGGGAAGCTGGAAATGGGATTTCTCTTTTGCTGTGATGCTGCGTCCCAGCTGGCCCAGGAGAGAGAAGCAAAATGAAAATTTCTTTACAGAAGGCAGCTTTTACACCACCATGTAGGACTATGAGACTGGGATTGCCAAAGGAATTTAGAGCATTTAGGCATCCAAATCCCACTGAAATTTCCTCTGAAATATATCAGCTGTAGAAGTTAGTGACATGTTAAAGGAGCAGCTTTTTCTTTTGAAGAACAAGATGGATTCACTCTTCTTAATATGGGTGTAAATGTGCAGAAAGGGGCAAAAGAGATGAAGTACTCTGAGTCTGCAGTTGGCAGTATCATGGATTGAAAGAACCTGTATGTTCTCATTTGTGTGGGCAATCTGTTGATTCATTCATAGCCAACCTGTGGTTTTGCCCAGACTGTAATCCAGGGTTTGTGTTATTGCAAAGCATTAAAAGAGGTGAGTGAGATCAGAATGATCCTGAAACTAAAAAGCAGCCACACATTTTGTGCATGTATTTCTGACTAGATACCTTTGGCTCACCCTCTAAAGGAAAGCAAGGTTTGTTTCTCACAGTGACATTGATATAAATGGTATAGAAGATATACTTTTCAGCTGATACTGCAAAATGGGTTGCTCACCACATAGTTGTGCATAGGAGGTCCTGCCCATATATATAATTTAACAAAAAAGAAGCTTTTCTGCTAAGAAGTTACAGCTTAAAACTTTCTTATTTGGGAAAATTCCAGCCTTTGTGCTCATATCCCAGTTATTACAGTAAAGGCTTCCAAATGGGAGATATTTTAGAAGAAAACAGTACCAGAGTGATAAGGGTACTGTGCTTATTTTTCTTCAAACATTGGTATGCTTTTAGTTCAAGAAGGAATTTTAAAAGGTTCTAGATGAGATGGTACAAATCAAACATATTCTTATAATATTTATATAAAATGTGTCAAGAAAAAGGAATAACAGGGACTATTAGAACACATTGCCTGAGAAACAAGAACAATGGCAGGGCCAGACCTTATTGACCTCAGCTTGATAGAGCAAGCACGGGACAATAAAAATTATTTTAGAAACACAGGATTTTACTAATTAAGAACAACATTTCCTTTGCCATTCCATGTAACTGCCCTTTAAATGTGGCTTTTGTGGGAGGATGCATACCTAGAAGACTTGCACAGACTACCACTGCTAAAAATATGCACACTGGCCAAACCAAAGTAAAATCTCTTGTCCCTGGAATTAATATTTCCTACTTTGGTATCTTTTCCTGTAGGGATATTAACATACAGATAACATTAACGGAATGAAAACTTATTAGCAATGACAGAAAGGCAAGGAAGATTGGTGAGTAAGATCCAAGGGTATGAGGGGAAAGATCAAAAAACATCAGAGAGTCTATCATCAGTCTGTTCCTGGGTACCTAGGAGAGAAAGTGAAGCTTCAAAAAGATGAGAAGAAAGCTGATGATGGGTGACACAAGCAGCTCCTCTCCAGGACAATGACAGAACAGTAATTATAGACAACGGTGACATGTGATGGAGAGCTTTACCCTCCAACTTTACAGGAAATGAGCAGGGTAAAATACATGTATCAACACACTCTGTGGTAGGAGGAAGAGGGAAAGAAAGGATGGGTGAAAGGCATCCTCTGGCACTGCCCTGTCACCATGCTCATGCTATCAGGAGTGAGGACAACCCAAAGCCAGAGAAGCAAAGAGATGTGTCCCTCTGCAGAAGACAAGCAGGGCACTTCTGAGCTGAATATGTGGTGGCCAGGCAGTCCCTGTGTCCTGGGTGGTGTTCAGGGCTGCTCCTGGAAGGCCAAGCCTTCCTCTCACACAGCAGGAGCCTGCAAGAATCACAGATCAGTGCTGGGTGCTGCCAGCAATGACCCTGAAATGTGTGTGTTTATTTCAGTTTGTAATCCATACAGTTATAGTCCTTCCTGTAGGCTGAAGACTTCTAAGAGAGCAATGACAATTACTCCAAGGTGAGTCTGGAATACCTGGCTGGCCTCACTCTCATCCTGCTGCTCACAGGCTGAGCTGCCAAGGGCAAAGGCAGCCAGGTGAGCAGGACAAAGGCAGGTGGGAGTGCCCTGGTGGGGTGGGAGTGCCCTGGTGGGGTGGGATGCTGCTGCCAGGAGAGTCAGGCCCACAGGCAAGCATCAGATGCAACCCAAGAGCCCTGTTGCCTGCTCCACTGAGAGAGTGGCTTTGTCCAAAGATGAATAAATGCAGGAATTTTCCCTGTTTATGTGCATGTACACATGTTCACTCACACACACACTGATACTATAAGGCTCAATAAAAGATCAAAAGCAGATGAATGAAGCAAATTAATGAAAATGAAGTGTAAGACTGTAATCATACCCAACCATACAAAAAAAAAAAAAGCTCAGACCAAATTAGTATGTAATGCACTACTTCAGACAGATGTTTGAATAGGAACAAAAGGAAATAAGGAGGAAACCCATACAATGCTGGTTTGAGTACTTTCAGGAATATATAAAAAAAAAAAAAGATAATTTCCCATTTAGCCTGCAGCAGAAATAAGGCTGGATTCTGATCCATTGAAGATACTCTTCCCGTTGCCTTCAACAAAATCACCATCCAGCCTCTGCACCAACAGCTGAGAAACATGTTTCCTGAACTGAAAAGGGCAGGGCTGTGTCTCACTGGGCTGGGGGCTCCTGGGCATGGATTAGCAGTTCTGCTAGACTCTCACAGTACTTTTCTTTCTGCTTCTCTTTTTATTGCCCACAGTTTTTAACCATGAAAATCACAAGTGTTTTTTCTTTAGCATGTAGAATTTGAGAACATTTGTTTCCAGTTGTGGTCATAAAGAGATAAACAAACTTCTGCTAGCATGACAGCTGCAGTATGTAACTTCAGGGAATGGCCACTGCAGCAAACATGGTACAGAGCACTGCATCTGCACAGGCACAACCACTGCCTCCCCAAAATTGTGCAAGTTGCTCAATCTATTCTAACTACTCACTCAAAGAAGAATCAACTATCTGTTTAGAGGGAGAGGGTACACACAGCTATCAGTGATTCTCAGCAGTTTCATGTGTCCCACAGTTTTTGGCATCAAAATACTCAGTTTTACTGCAGTCATGTAACTGGTTTTTGACATATTCCTTTAGGACACGCTGTATTGGATTTGGTCTGATACTGATAAATTGTAAATTTATCACTGTAATTTTGCCATTTTAGGATCTCATTCTTAGACATTACAAGAGATTAACAAAATGGTCTTCTTAACTCCTCTGTTTTCCCATGAGCATAAGAGTCTGCTCACATACTTTGTTGTTTCTTTAAGTGCTACTCAGTTCTCTGCTTCACAGATGGGCAGCCTAAATTATTTACTGGTACTGTGCAGGGCCAGGGTCATCAGTGAACCTCAGATCACAGTTAGACTGCCAGATTGTCTTTAACAGGAAGTCTTGGCTGTCACAGTTCTCTCTACTGCCTTCTCAAGATAGATCCAGAAGGTGCCAGGAGACAGCAAAACCTGCCCATTGATGCCTGCAGTCTCAAAGCTGACACTTACCTTGCTGTTGGGCAGGGGTGGTGATTGAGCCTCTTCAAATGGAGTTTTAAGAGCTGGATGAAGGATTTCTTGTCCAAACACTGAAATCTGTTCTTGACTCCCAATCCCACCAGATTGAGGAAAATGCCTTTTGGAAGCAAACAAAGACATTAGAGACTTTCCAATCCACTGATCTGAATGTGCCTGCAATCAGCTCAGGTGCAGGACTTGGAGCACTGTCCTATCTGCTCTTTGAATCTCTGAAGAACTTCTGAAGAAATCCACTCTGTGAGTGGCACGATGGTGAGTTTGCATACTGTGAAAGGCCAGAGTCCAGGAACAGAGCCACAAAGCTGAAACCTCATCCCTCCATATCTCAGTTCCATCTCAGAGCTGGGAAAAGGGAGAATGGCTTATCAGTAATTTTATACTCTAGAAGTACAGGCCCAACTCCTCCACTGCTGTGCATGACAATTACCCATTACACTACCAAATCAGCCTGGATGTCATTCTGCTTTACTCTCTTACAAATGAGGCTGGGGGCACTGAGATCTGGAGCACTTGTGACAATTACAGTGACACCACTGCAAATTGTCTGGTATTTTAGCTATCAAGGAAGTGAAAGGAACTGGCCCTTGCCAAGAAGTATCCTGCTGCTGCAGCAAGATCACTTGTGCTTCCAACCTGCCTTGTTTATAAAGTTATACATTTACTTTGGGAGTCAGCAGAGCCATCACAGATCTGAGCTCCATGTAATTAGGAGACAGCATCAGGTGACAAAAATGCAGAGTAAGTCCCAGCAAGTGAGGCAAGCAGGTTTGGGTGGTCTTGACTGCAAGGAAGAACACAGAACCAGAGAAAGTATATTCAACAATAAACTGCAAAAACTGCAGTTGAGCATGACACCCACCTTGATGGGCCTTACAACATTATCATAATTTATCTCATCTGTCCTGTTCCCTTTTGCCATCTGTCCAGCTTCCTTCCCAACCCTGTGAGTACTCTGATCTGGTAATCCTTGCTTGGTCCCCAAAAATGTGCCTCAGTAGCATGCATTTTTGTTTGTTTTGTTTTCATTTGTTGGTTTGGGGGTTTTTGGTTTGGTTTGGTTTTTGTTGGTTTTCTTTTTTAAATTTAATTTAAATAATTTCTATTCCCCAATGCCAAAAAAATAAACATGGCAATTCATTCAAATTTTTAAAGGCTTATTATTAAAACAGAAATACCAGATAAGTTAATGAAAACATTTAATTTTTAATGCATTGTGGTTTTCCATTATCTTACACAATGCACCAGTATAATGGTGAGATGCTCTTAAAGTGAATATTCAGAGGCTCAACTTTTCTTCTAACTACAGCAGAATGGAAACTAGGAACCGTTTAACAGATAGAGAAAGATTTAACAAAAATAACAGATAGAGAAAGATGCCAACGAACCTCCATTTATCCCCAAATTGCTTATATTTCTTTAAAGTTGCATCTAATCTTTCGGGAAAAACAAATCTACTTGATTGAGTATATACATACTTGTGTGAAGCAACGACAAAGTTTGGAATTATTTTACACCAAAACATTTTTGTAATTGCCCCTGAAAGGCAGCAATTTCCTGATGCTGTATTAGAACATAATATAATGCCCCTTAACAGCTGAATATATGTCTGGGGACAAGCAGCCCTGGAACAGTATTTATGCTAAGTAAAACTAATTTCTTTGCAAAAGTTTTTGTCTTAGCAAACAATTTAAACTTAATGTGTACCTCTGAATTTAGCTTTCTTCTTATGTTAAGAAAGTATTTGCAGCAACATTGTCATTAGGCAGTTATGTTTGTGATATTAGGTACATATGATGGCAATTAGAGGCAGAACCTCCAAAAATCCTGGTAGTGTACCCAGGCATGGCTATAGCTATTTTAAGCAGATTTGTACTTAGGGCATCAAAGAATGTCACAAAAGAAGAAAATATGGTAACTGTTGCTTTAAATTATAGCTATCATTACTTCAAAAGGATATTCAATCAGAAACCACTGCAAACTTAAACTATTTATGTCTTCTGACACTGAAAGGAAAGTAGGCAGTTTTAGCCTGTCATCTCCTAATTCCTTTTTTTCCC